>CM074451.1:13717720-13922720 GCA_037101425.1 Elopichthys bambusa
CCCGAATAGTGTCTCTATTTTACAAAATCCACTGCACATGAATCACCAATGCTTCCAAAATTTACTACAGCATTTCCAAACAGCACATCTTGATTGGATTTAAGATGGAAACAAAACAAATTTAAGTTAATCTGTAGGAGCAGTATGGTTGTGATGATTAAGCACCACTGGTCATGACAGAGAGCGGCTGTGGATTAACAGGTTTTAAATGAAGGATGCATTACTTGGCATGTGGCGCATGCAGCACAGAATGGACCTGGCTTTGGTTTTGAAGGCCTTCTCTCCTTCCTTAAATCCCTGGTTCACCAGGTCCACCACATCATCGGGTGTGATGTCTCCTCTGGGAGGAAGAGAGAACAAAGCCAAGAACAGTGTTATTGTGCAAGAGAAAATGCAAACCAGTCTGATTATTGTAACCAAGGAAAATAAACAATAGGCTACAAGCAATAAAACAGCAAATATGGTACACGTACGGTTTTTGGTTCCATTCTACAGGATCCACTCCCTTGTTGGCCAGTAGATGAGGGCTGTATCTGGCTTCAACATAGATCACTCCCTCTTTGGCCTTTGTCTCTACAAACTCATAAGCTATTCTCTTGATGGCCTCTCTGTCCCCTCTGCAGATGGAACATGGAAAAGATAAGACACCATGAAAACACAACCCCTACTCCTCACTATCTTCGAGAAATGTGTTGGACTCATCATTGATATGAAAGAAATTCCTTTTCGGAAATTACTGAATGACCTAATAGGTACAGAGCCCTGCACATGACATGCAAGAAAAAAAATTAAATCATGCGCACATTTTTAGTAAACTGAAACGAATTAGCCTACTATTTTTTTTTTTTCCCTTCATGTCATGTCTGGGGTTCCGTAAATTGGAGCTAATATATATACACTTTTCAGAGAAATGTTGTATTGCGACACTTCTCACGACTTCAATAGTAAAGTAATTAGATAATTAGATGTTATCTATACTTTATGTTGGCAGATACTATTTGCACCTCAGTATTTTTGTACATTAACAGGATGCAATATCACAGAGTGTAAATGATTATATTTATTAAAATGATTAAATGGATAAACATTTAATATTATTAAACATACGTTTGCAATTTATTTTCATTTTTAGAACATTATTTTCATTTTTATTTAAAATAAATGCGAGCTCAGCAAAAGGCGGATTCGAACCCGTGTCGATTGCGTTAAATGCCAGGCCTGCGAGCCTTACTTGCTACTGCTGCACCACTGAAGACATTGAATACTGAATGTCTTTTTTCACCAGACATTGGTGGGCGGAGCTAGTGTAAATAGCGTTTGCCAACAAGGGACACTGTTTGCACTTAGTGTAAATAGACACTCTGTTTAAGGCGTTCCTGATGGCAAAGCTGAATTTACTCTCATTACTCCAGTCTTCAGTGTCACATGATTTTGGTGCACAAGAAACATTCTGTTGTGCTGCTTAATATTTTTGTGGAAATTATACATATTTGATTAATAGAAAGTTCAAAAGAACAGCATTTATTTGACATGTCTTCACTGTCACTTTTAAACAATTTAATGCATCCTTGCTGAATACAAATTCAATTTCTTTTTTTTTTTTAAAAATCATACTGACTCCAAACTTTTGAACTGTAGTTTTTTTAGTTGTCAAAAGTGCCCCAAACTGAAACATAATCCAGGTTGCAGTATAAATGCTACAGTTGCAATATGTTATAAATGTTTTTCTTCTTTATCAATGGACAAAGATAACACATACTTTAAAGAGACGTTATGTTAGAAACTGACTGAATGAACCAAATGTTTGAAAGATTTCATGTACACACTCATAAAAAAACCTTTATTGCATAACCATGCACTTATTCCAAGAACACCCACAACTGCAAGATTGCAAATGCCATAATCATTTTTACAACTCAGTAACACTTACGCTATGATACTTTTTTTAATCAGCTCACTGGCATGGTTATTTTTCTTTTTTTGTTTGAGTTCCCTCTTTCACATTATGCTTGAAAGTGCTAAATAAAAGGGCCATTTGATTGCATCAACAAAGCATGTTTCCAGTTTACACCACATGACATGCATTGAGCCTGTTTAAAGCACTGGACAATAAAGAGTCTAGTGGGTGCCAAAACAGCCATTGAGTTCCCCATGTTGTTGTGGGGGAGGCGCATGCTGTAAACAAGTCCCTTTTAAAGCTTCCAAGGACTAGAGGTTCCTTTTCAATGACGCTTGTCAGCTGCCGGCCTACAAAACTGCTGGCGGCACTGCTTTTCATGTCTTCATGTCAAAGCATTTAGCTCTCATGTCCATGAATCTGAGTGGAAACAAGTAGAAAATGCCACATTATCTGACTCTTTTTGAGAGGACTGTGTGCAAGGACAACAGAAAAGCCTATGCAGAGGTTATATGTCCATTGCAATAGTGACACGTGGTAAAGGTGTGACATGAGCTGCATGCAAAGATGTACGCTGGACATCAGAAAGGATACTATACCCTTGAGGGTGTATCCACCACCAGGCTCACTCACTTACTTATTAAGCACTTGAGTGATGCTCCAGATTTGTGTGAATAATTGAGTTAAAGAGGACCTATAATGCCCCTTTTACAAGATGTAATATAAGCCATCTGGTGTCCCCAGAATGTTTCTGTGAAGTTTCAGCTCAAAATACCCCATAAATCATTTATTATAGCTTGTCAATTTGCCCCTATTTGACTGTGAGCAAAAACACGTCATTTTGGTGTGTACCTTTAAATGCTGCTCCTGGCCCCCTTTTCAGAAGAGGGCGGAGCTTTAACAGCTCGCACTTTGGTTGCTCAACAACAACAAAGCTGGAGAATCTCACACAGCCAAAAAAGGTGTTCAGCCTTACATTGTTCAAACCAAAGTCGGACACTAATGGAGAGACTCAGGAAGAAGTTACAACTTTTAGAATGCATCTGGACATTTCTGAACTGATAGTGGATAAATTTATGTAGTTGCTGTGGAGTTGATTCAACTCATCAACTAGCATGTGCCGTCATGTTAATCTTTTGTGCAAATCCAGAGTTGAATTGACCCTCATTTGTGAAGCAGTCCGGTGTAAAATGACGGCATTGCAACAACACTTTACAACAACTCTTCCTCTTCTTTTAAAGCAGCCCAACATGGCCTCAACCCCTTTGTTGCGTGTTCTCGGGCAGGGTTTATGTACATTTTGGGGTTTGAGATGTCACCGACCCGGGAAGAAGCTTGTTGTAGTCCTTAAAAGGCGATTTCTGTAAAAGAAAATATCTCCCTTTGCATTGAACTTTGAGCGTCGTAACTTTACAGATGTTGTTTATGCTCTAACAGCAATATTACACACTAACTAAAGCAAGGAACCCTTTAACATCCATGGAATTCATTTTTTACTGAACTCAACAGTATATGGTGGCCTTGAATCATGTGATGCACAAGGAACCAAATTTCGTCCTGATATAAAGAGAGTAATATACAATGAAATCATAGTGTAACTTTCAAAACTCCTACACAGTCCAAAAAGAACTGCAAAATCAACTCATTAGAAGCTTTGTGACAATCACACACACAATTATAAACTTTTTATTTCTTTGAATGGAGAATAGTCCTGGCAACAAAAAAAACGTAACTGTTGTTGGTGTAAAAGCTTAAGGGGGAAAAAAATTAATAACTTCATAAAATCTTTGGAAAAACATTATTATATTTTATTGTTCCTGCTCTCCATGCAGTTTTAATAATAAGGCTTCCATTCCATGCAAAATCTTCAAGCAAATCCTCAACACAAACTATTTAGAGTCAGCAGAACTACTTACGCAATGACATTCATGTAGTGACTGAACTTGCCAAGGAATTCTGTGAGTGTGGCCGGCTCATGAACTACGCACATCTGTCTCAATTCCTCTTCACTGCTCGCAGGTAGAGTGATTCCCCGCCGCCTGAGACACAGTTACAGCAGAGGGCACTGGTTAGAGCTTTGAAAGACCACAGAATTACTGTATCATAATATCTATTTACCTAAGAATTTACCTAGGCCAGGGTTTTTTCCTGTTGGAAAACATTTTGGTGGTTGCCAAAATAATCTATCCCTCCCAAACTAAGATTTATTTAATTATTTAATGTGACGACACCTGCCATTCTGCAGTATCGGTGTTGTTGCCGAATTCTGACCCCCGCCAAATAATTTTTTATTTCATGAATAAATAGGATAATTAATATTACAAACTATTTCTTTGCATTTATTTTGGATTTATTGTCAGTACTGGGCTCTTAGTTCACATGGGTATGGTTCTTTTTACTGTGTGTGTGGATGACTGTGTTCGTCTGCCACCACCAAAGACTATTTTTGACCCAGAAAAACCCTGTAGGCATTCTAAAATCTTGATTTCTTGGCCAAAAACTCACTAAAGCAGGTCACAAGTTCATTGTCCATAGTGACCACAGGCTGACAAGCTTAAAAAAATAAGTCAATGTATAAATCTATACAATATATATATATATTTATATTATAAGCGTAATTTGTAAGCCGCTTTGGAGAAAGTGTCGGCTAAATGACTAAATGAAAAATTTTATTTATATATATATATATTTATATATATATATATATATATATAAAATTATAAATTATAAAATAATTCCATAGAAAAAATAGCAACAAAGAATTTAACTGTCAAGGGGATGAGCAATAAATAATAGTTTTCATTTTTTTGGTGAATTATTCCTTTAAGGAGCTTCTGATAAGCTATGAAAGTCATTGTTTCTGACACTTAAACGAATGGTTCTTGTGTATTTATCACCGTATGTAATTGGAATGCATGTCACTTACTTTGCTACATCTACAATGGTCTTTATTCGAACAGCACCATCAAGATGCACATGTAGCTCAACCTGCAAAGATAAAGGAGCAGCAATAAAATACATTGTATTTCAATGTACTTTTTTCACACCACTGAATGATGTGACAAATGTCGCAATGAATTACAGAGACACTTGTTAATACCACAGAGCAGAAACACATTTGGCAAAACTTTGAGCTCAGCTTTCAGCCTGTCATATTCAAATAGTTAGTGGAGTCTCCTTCTCGCGCAGCTGTGAAATGCTCATCGTGGAGCACATCTAGAATGTGGAATGCACGACTGGGTGAAATGAGTTCAGTGGAAAGGCCAGGGATGCCAGGGACGGCTGTGAGAGAAGTGAATGTAATGGCTCCAGTTTGCTGAGATGTACTGAGAGCATGGTGAGTTGTCCTGACAGATGACCAAATTAAATTGTGACATCACTTCCCCAGCAGCTGTGAAACAAACAGCAATGAGGATAGAGGCAAACCATAAAGGAAAAAAACTATTAAGTCTTGTCCATTGGAAAATGCAAAAACCCTCCATGTGGGATCAACTGCTCTCAATGAGCACGTGTAATTAAATCCACAAAGAGAGATGCGTGACGCAGAATGACAACTAATGATCCCTTTAATGATCAGAGAGAACGATAATCCAGAGACATTAATAAGAACAAAGGAACCAGAGGGCTTAAATGCACAGGGCTAGATGATTAACAAAACAAGGAACAAGTAAGAACTAATTAGAAACCATGACAACTAATAAAGAACTAGAACAAACAGGCAAAACCGTGACAAAGAAAACCATGAGTAAAAACTAAACAGAATAAGACTGTGACACTAAGGCCTGGGTTCACAGACAGGGCTTAGATTAAGCCAGGATTAGACCTTAGTTCATTTAGGACATTTAAGTAGCTTTTATAAACATACCCTGGAAAAAAACATTACTAGTGTGCATCTTGAGACAAAACAGTGGCAGTGACATTTTAAGATATGTCAGTGCAAGTTGCTTTCAGTTAAAACGGCTCAAACATGCATTATAAAACGGATAGTTCCGGCCCTTGATTCTGATTGGTTGACCTGCGCGTTCGAAGCCGTTGTAAAATTCCTGAAAACATACAGCTGACCGCATTACATAATATCGCTGTGCCACTGAATGTGTATGTTGCTGCATCTGTCTTAGCAATCAAATTTTTTGAAGGTAGATTGGTGCCATCTGGTGGGGGTAAAAAAAGAAAAACTTTTGTAATGCCATGTTGTAACCACTAGATTCCTATATAGTTCTATATAAAGTGGCTTATAAAATTATCTAGTGTTTTTAGACATAAATACTTATTTTTTTTTATTAAGATTAGGAATTATACTTAGACATTCTCAAAAACTATTTTTTGTCACGGTTCATTTTTTATTTATTTTTTTTTTATTTTTTTGAAATGATGATTTGAAGTGTCGGTTTTTGCATTAATTTTACTACAGTCAAACCTGAACATAGAGGAGGGAATTTTGTTACACAGAACATCAAAATTCAATAAAAATATAACAAGGTATGTTTTATTACAGCTTAATAAATCTGGGTCTGATTTGATTTCAACCTCTTATTTGAGTTTTGGCTCAATTTTACCATATTGTTACAACCACACCGGTTCATTTGTGTGTGTGTATAATGGTGTGTTGTGTGTGTGTGTGGCTGTGAATGTGTGTGAGTGTGTGTTTCTGTTTTGTATTCTCAATGTTTTTGAGCTCTTGCTGTTAATTTTTTGTACTGCTATGTGGCTGAATTATTTATTGTATTTTACACATTTGCATAAACTTGCTGTGTTATAGTCATGCTAGTTCATATATGTGTGTGGGTTTGGGGGGTTTGGGCGTGTCTATTTTGCACTCTTGGCATTTAGGAGTGTCATCACTTCATTGCTGTGTACTTTTTTTCTGCACAGAAAAAAAACAACAAAAGTACCAACAAAAGATTGTGACTATAGAAGTGTGACTTTTATTTTATTTATTTATTTATTTTTCTGACCCTTTAACATATCCGAATCATGTCCTTTTTTTTTGTGTGTGTGTGTGTGTTCATATTGCTAATGCGACAAAAGTTACCAAGTGTCATCTCATTCCGATGAAGCTACGATTTTTAACATTTCAAAATATAACATTTTTCAGTCAAAAACAACGTGAATGATAGTGGTGGCTCGTCAAGGGAGGCACAGCCTACCCAAAATTTTGAGGTGAAAATGGGAGATGATTTTATGTTAACAAAATTCCAGGTTATTAATTTTAATTTCATGTTTTAGAATGTGTATTTTTTGTTTGTAACACCATAACATGTTACTAAAATCGAAAGCACCGCTGTTCTTTCATGAACGTGCCAAATCTGCCGACTTCATTACAACCGCTAAGGGGATACAGAAGGGGAGGGGGAGGTACATCCAGAGCCGGGCTCTGTCTTGTGCCTCAGTTGGTAAAAAAAAATGGCAAATTACCATCGAGTGTTTTACATTCAGCGCTTAAGAGAGTTGAGAAAAGATACATCGCAGGGAGGCTAGACTCTCTTGGTATATCAACCAATCATCGAAGAGACATAGGCTAAATTACATGATATTAGTTTCAAATGCTACCGCTGTGCTGATAATGTATCAGGTATCTTAAATTATGGAGAGTAGCGATATTGAATATTTGATCGCCAAAAATGAAGGGAGACTGCATGCTTAAATTTGAAATATAGGCTACAGCAGGTGAGGGAAATTGTATTTGTATTACCTTACTGTATATGTGTCATTTTAAATTGAAATGTTCTGTCTATAAGTTAGCAAAAAGCTGCAGTTAAGCTAATAATAATAATCCTCAGCAGGGGATTCCCAAACCATTAACAATTTAGTATGCCTCCTCTATTTTTAAAACCCATGGAAAATTTTGGATTGTGCTTTTTTTCACATTGTATTTGGGTATGAGAGTAGTATGTTTGCCTCATCAACATACCATAAGTGTCGGCAGTTTACCATAGTTTTTCAGTTCATTTCAGTGAACTGATTAAAAAAAATGATTCATCAGTTTGTTGTCATCATGTACTTCTGACAACCCGATGTTGTGTCTGCTGCAGATGCACAGGGCTGCAGTGATGGATTATTAACAAAAATACAATCATATAAATAATGTGAATGCACAAGTGAACTCGAGAAAAAAAACAAGCCTAGCCCAGGTGAGGAAAAAAAAATAACACAAAAGTAACGTTACACATTACTTTTCATAGAAAGCAATTAGTCTTTTTTAGGGAGTAACACAATTATTGTAATGCATTACTTTTAGAAGTAACTTTCCCCAACACTGTAACTAAAGCATAAAGAATTCACAACACTGTATTACAATAGTTTACTAATTACAATGCTATTTGCTTAGTTTTTAACATTTTTTCACATATCCTTAAAATGGCCTTAGCGTGTAATCAGAGACCAATTTTGGGGAAGTGGGGAGTTTAGGAAATTATTAGGAGAAAAAAGGGGTCATAGGATCATTGTGCACGTGTGCTAACAGCTGCACCACATCTTTGATCGAACTGCTCTACAAAACAACCTAAGTAATGGCTGCTGAGCGGATCGTATTTTCTCAATGCTATAATACACAGAAGACAAGGCCACAGAACAGACCCTCATGAGCATGATAGGAACCAGATACTAAAAGACATCGACACTAATTATGTAGTGTGATCTCCAAGGACCAGCCAGACACGGGAAAGCACACTGCAGAGTATTAAGTCCCTTCCCCCATCCCCCAAGAAAAAGGTGGCGTGCAACTGCAAGCAGTCTTTTACATGAAATGATATCAACACCTTCAGCACAGTTCAGTGATGGAAATACACATGCTTTGTAACTTGAGGCACCTGATAAATCTACATAATTTCAAAGCAAACTGGCCTTGATACAAGGAAATAAAACTGTTCTTTATTTTCTTTTTCAGTACAAAAGTACAGTGTTCACTCAGACTAAAGTGAGGTTCACTCAGCCTTAAATGCTGGTAAACAGTTTCATATCTAACATTCCAGAATAATGTGATTCCTTTTCAGGGTTATTAAAATAACATTTTCTGCAAGACATTGCATGTCTTTGGCAGAACTAAACAAGAATGATGTCACCTCTAGTGCTTTCATTGGTCTTTAGCTCAGTTACTCGGATCAGGTTAACAGAGCACAAGGCCCAATGAGATTGCATACTTTCTTCAGGCGCTTAATGGGTTCTTGCAGTCAGTTTAATTCATAAAATAAACAATTTGCTGAATAGAAAAGCTCCCAAAAGTATGCATTAATGCTGCAAAATCATTCTGTATATCCAATATTATGATGAATAGTTTCTCACATGCTCTACCACAGTTATTTTGCTCACCCATTTTGCTCATGTGAGCCATGTCGCAGTGCTCAAATATCAAAAGGAAGACGTCTTCTCTGTACAAGCTTAAGTTGCCATCCTCTTTATACTTGAATAGGTTCATATGTAACAACTACTGCAGTTAAAGTCACTGGGTATGAGGGTGGGGTTGAATATGCATGGACGCCATTGCATCGAAATATTTATAAGATTGACCTGCTTGCAACTGTTCACATTATGGAATCAAATTACTATTAAAGGGTTGGTTCACCCAAAAATGAAAATTCTGTCATTAATTACCCTGTCGTTCCAGACTCTTGAGACCTTCGTTCATCTTCTGAACACAAATTAAGATATTTTTGATGAAATCCGAGAGGTATATGACCTGTTCATAGACAGCAATATAATCAACGTTTTCAAGGTCCAGAAAGGTACTAAAGACATTGTTAAAATAGTCAACGTGTGTGCAGTGGTTCAACCTTAATTTTATGAAGTGACAAGAATTTTTGAGCGCAAAACAAAACAAAAATAAGGGCTTTGTTCAACAATCTCTTCTCTTCCCTGTCATTATCCTTACACAGTTGACGCAGTAAGCACAAGTGAAGGCTTCCATGTTTACATCTGAATGCCGGCTCAGTATTGGCCAATGAGTCGGCATTCTGACATAGAACCTGGAAGTGATGGACATAATCAACCTAAGAGAATGACACAGAAGAGGTTATTTTTTTGTTTTTGCACACAAAAAGTATTCTCTTCACTTCATAACATCAAGGTTGTACCTTTAGTACCTTTCTGGACCTTGAAAGGGATTATTATATTGTTGTCTATGGCAAGTCATATATCCTCTTGGAATTCATCAAAAATATCTTAATTTGTGTTCTGAAGATGAACAAAAGTCTTATGGGTGTGGAACAACATGAGGGTGAGTAATTAATGACAATTTTCATTTTTGGGTGAACTAACCCTTTATATGCTATATTGTTTGTTTTCAAAATACTGTCTTGTTAAGGTGTTTTTGTGTATAGATAAGTGATTCAGTGTTGTTCTTACAATATAGCTGAAGGTGTATCCTAATATGTCAATAAGGCTGGATAAAGCACTTATTGTCAGTTGGCAATTAAAACAATCGAGTTGTGTGACCTTTCTGTGTTTCACTTTGTATAATCACGTAATCAGTAGTTGTGGAACAAAGTCTTGGGCAGTTCATAAATTGTGGAAATTACTGCCTGTCAAGTGCCATTTAGTCTGTTGAATTTCTGATAAAGCAAGTATTATGAAGGGTGTGATTTAGTCAAGGAATGGTAAATCGTTTACTCTTTGTTAATTTACTATTACAAATCAAATTGCCCTCTTGAACACGAACTGATTAAGGCATTTTTAATGCGTTTACAATGAGTTATCCTAAGAGAATGCTGTGTATTACCAGGGCAGCTTCTTACACTATACCTACTGCTTAAAATCTAAATATGCAATTCTTGAAGAAACTTTAAGATATGTGCATTTAAAATGATTTAATGGATAGTACACAATCGCAAAACATGAAGGAAAAAAAAAGATGACAATAAGGCCTAAATTCTACTTTCAGTGATGCAGCTGTGAGTCCTCCACCTGCACAATGTCATTGACAAGAACAGTACAGGGGAGACACTTTGTCAACTCTCTCTTACAGAGGATATTGACACTTCTGCAGATGATTTGCTTATCAGCAAGCATTTGGTCTACGTTCTCTAGGCTGAATTCTGTTTGCTGAGTCAGTGCAACTCCAAAGGGCAGTTACAATGCTCTTTTGTGTATGTCCCTGGAAGGCTGAGAAGTGTGAACATTATCCTGGAACGCTCTCTCCTTCATCACTCCTGTGTCACTGTATGTGGCCAATGCATTATGTGCTTAACACACATCGCTGTTAGAATAGGCCTTTTGATGCACCAGCTGCAATCACCAACATCTCCTATTCTTAAAAAGATGTCTCGAACCATTTATGAATGTTTCAATTATTTCATGATGACAGTTTTTTCCCCCCTTTTTTCCTTAAAATAAAAAGATATTTTTATGCTTAAAATATCTTTACTATTAAGTCTCCCCCTTTTTGTTATTATTATTATTATTAAGCATCAAACTTAAGATGGCTTTTAATCTACATTTATCAGGACATAAATGTTGGCATTTTAATGTGTGGTGATTATGCTTTTACAGGACACGAGTTTGTTAAATCAGCATTCCACCCCATATGTATTTACAAATTAAGAACAACAACAGTAATGACACTACTAACCTTAGGTTTGTCAAATGCTGGTTTTCCATTCTTTTCAGCCATTGTCTTGACACGAAGCGTAAATAGCTATAGCTTAACTTGAACACACACTTTCCGGAACCTGCGAGCTCAAGCAGCGAAATTCAACTTCCCCTGCGGGTTACTATTATACACGCGCGAACAAAGAACACGCCTTATGAACAGATAACGTATGATCCCGCCTCTACACCTTCGAGCAATAAGCCAACTAAACACGCTCAACGAGTGTGACAACAATAACCGAACAAACCAAACTGATAACGTGCACCTGATCTAAGCCTCGCGAAGAGATTAAACCGGAATCCTATTAGAAGCTTTTAAGCAATACAGTAATGCCACATCTATACTACTGACAAAGACGCGACGCGAGATACTCGAGTGCGTCGGAAGCGTTCTATTTGCGTGACGTTGTGCTTGTAAGTGGTTTGGGTAAACGTTTACCAAACGAACTTGTTTTATTAACTAGACGAGATTTCGTATGTGTGACATAAGGAAGAGTGGCCAATTTCAAAACTTAGTTACTGTTGTTGTTGCGTAAAGACTGACTAGACCAGGAAGTAAAACCTCAACTCTTTTTTGTTTGTACCCAGCATACATTAATGAATGTACAGTTAAATATACAACAAGAAGACCAATCGAGAATCCATAAGAAAATGATAGGTAATAATAGATATAGGACTACCCAGTTATTTTTCACAATCGAACCGTTTTCTGATTTTTCCGAATCTGTTGAAACGATTCACAAACTCTGCCACGAATCGGACTGAATCGAGCGGTCACCGATCAGTTTAGAAACCGTCTCTTTGGGGCATGTACGATTTGTAATTACCTGAAAGCAGAATATATTTGAAGTGAACCTTGACACATGGAACGAAAAGTAAATAGAAGAACAGCATTGGCTAAGTAATGCAAATAAAAGGTATGGAATATGCTGACGACTCGATTGTATGGCAGTTTTGTAAAAAAAAATATTCGAAAAAGGTTTAGCTAATATATAAACTGAAAAGCAACAAACTGAAATGAACAAATGAAATTACAATGTTAATAAAACTTGATCGAGAAAAAGCCTACTTTAGAGCAGAGCTGGACAACTCTGGCCCTCGAGATCCACTTTCCTGCAGGGTTTACTCCTTGATCAGATGTGTTTTATTAGGGGTTGAGCCCTGCAGAAAAGTGGATCTCGAGGGCCAGAGTTACCCACCTTGCTCACCCCCGTTGCCAATCGGCGATTTCGGTGACTGGATGAATTGCTCAATGACGTAAAATAATCAGTTTTTGAACGGAATTACTATTTTAAAAATCGATTCACGAAAATTCATGGTCAACCCAAATGTTAAACATGGGCCCCCTCGTGTGGATAGGCTACCAAAGCTGGATCACTGACCCTCAGTGTAGTGTCTACAGTAGGCTACTTCAAACAGACAAACAATTTTTGGATTCAGAAACAGGATTTAATTTAATAATTATTTTCTGTTATTGTAAGAAGATGTTAAGGATGATTTATTTGCCAACTGGGGCTGAAAATAGCCTACTATTCGACATGTAAACTGCATGGCTTACATTAGTTGGCCACTAGATGTCAGTAGAACGTCATAGGTGAGGTGCCTGTGTTAAAGGGATAGTTCACCGAAAAATGAAAATTCTGTTATCATTTACTCATCCTTGGGTTGTTCTAAAACTGTATAAATTTCTTTGTTCTGTTGAACACAAAGGAAGATATTTTGAAGAATGTGGGAAACTGAACAGTTCTGGGGCACCATCAACTTCCATGGTATTTATTTTCCTACTATGGAAGTCAATGGTACCCCAAAGCGGCCTGGTTACAAACTTTCTTCTAAATATCTTCCTTTGTGTTCAGCAGAACAAAGAAATGTATACAGGTTTGGAACAGCTCGAGGGTATAAATAACAGAGTTTTCATTTTTGGGTGAACTATGCCTTTAAGTGGAGATGGACCACACACTGCTAATTTTTCAGTGTAGACTGCTATGGCTAAATATGCATAATGTGATTTTACCCTAAAATCAAATAGGAACGATTAGTTGCTAAGAATGTTGGGGCCGAAAACTGACACATGTTGTGTATATCATGTTTAGCATATGGCAATTGCATCTCTCAAATATTTATATACAAAATATAAAATAATCTTTTACTCATGACATGTTTATCTTTGTTGAAATTGCATATATGTATGAACTGCTGAGAATTTTCTTGCCACATGTTTTCCTTAAATTGAGTACATCATAAACCATGTACAAAAAGACTTAAGTTAATTGCCAATAGTATGCAACATAACAGCTACTGCATGCCTAAAGCATTACATTTTAAAACAGTTCTTTTAAATCCGCTGCTGTTAGAGCAGTTCCTAAACAACAACCCCTGTTTAACTTGGCTTAATCCAGCTACTCTAACCCTACGTGAAGCCACATGGGCCTTTTTCTGTTTCCCAACCAGCAAAAACATCCCATTAAATGTGTCATACATCAGTCTGCTGGAACAGTGCTTGAGAATGTGGTAGCACCGCTCTCTCTATAAATCCCTCAGTGTGTATTAAGACATGGATAGAGATGTAAAGCTTTTGAGCAGATGTAAAAACATTATTTTTTCCATTCGTCATTTATTTACATCTATTTACTTTCATTTGTCGCTCCTTACATTCCCCCTGTCTAACGGATAAAGCACCCCTGTTTGATGTTCGTGACACCTTCTGAAATGAATTCACCTTTTTGCTATCACTCTAAACTTGTTACTGAATATGATTCATATCATAACCAAATGTGGTTTGAACATATTGTTTGATCAAGCATTTCTTTGCATTTCCTGATTCTTATGCTTTTTCATACCAATACTATTGTGTTCTGTTAAAGTGAAAGTGGCTTTCAGTGAGTTGGAGGTTGTGGAGATCATCTCTGCTTGCTAAAGAGCAGAATATCCGTTAAAAATATTGACTCTGCTGGCCACATGTTAGGAAGTAGCTGCTGCAGTGAATCTATCCCTTGTCCTGTATTTATTTGTTCTTGTTTATTTTAAGGCATGAACTCCAGTAATGGAACAGGGTTGTTGCTATTTTAGTCTTATTAGGACCAAGGGTATATTTTAAATATTTGAATTCAGTTTCCAGTAATCTTGTCAACTGAGTGATACTAGTTTCAGAATATTATATAAATTTGATAAAACAACATCCATGCTCCCAAATAATGACATGTACATATTTATGAGCTGCAATGGCAACATGAAAATCGTTAGCACAGGTCCATGATCAGGCCCATATGAAAACTGTACACTGTTTCATATTTTCCAAACTAATTTGCGGGGGAAAATTTGTGTAATGTAATTGGATATGGTTAATTGTTAAATGGAGCTGAGAGAATGAAATTCTTACTGGTAGCTGAATGAAAAATGCAGCATTTTTCAACTTACATTTAAGGAATATGTGATGTGTAGAATTTTATGAATTATTATTATTAAAGGTCCACAACAATGCCTATAGAAGAACCATTTTTGGTTCTCCAAAGAACCTTTCACTAAGCATTTCCCCTGTAGTCAATAATTTTATCCTTTAAAACTCATCTTTGATCACCAAAATTACATATTTAAATGTTTTTTTTTTCTGTGTAAAAAAATTTTCTTAATACCTAAAATAGTTTGAATATAACTCTACACCCTTGCCTTATTTAATGTACACGAATCTATGAGTATGATAATTAGCCCCGCCTCCACGAGCTCACGAGCTCAGACGAGGTCCGCTCTGTCAACTTACGAAGGTAAACGCTGCACAATGGTATTGCTTTTAACAACGTCCGACACATAACGGTAATTAATATGATTAGCGTTTTGCTTGACTACATTATCAAACAGCTAATAATGTGTTGCTAATGTTACACAAACCATGTTCACATTCACGAGTCAGACAGCTGCCTTTTAACAATCAGTAGCCTATCCTTAAAAACGCTTTGAACAACTCAGAACGTCAGGGGATAAAGGCACATAGTTCATCATAACATCGTAAGATACATCACCCGCCATATAGCTAAATCTAACCGTTTTTTCATATCGACAGAAAAATATACCGGGATAAAATTCTTTTGGGACTCCCTTACGCTGTCAGTTAATGATATGCTAAAGCCCGCCTGCACGTTGACGTGATTGGTTACAAGGTAGTTTGTGACGTCAGAAACACCAGCAATTCATGACAAACTAAATATACTAATATACTTCTCTAGGTTTGAGACTGTCTTTGGCTTACTGACGTTTTAAAGAGAAAATACTCAGCAATTGTGTTCACTTATTTGCACCTTGTTTGTCTTAAAGCATGTTAAAAACACCAACAAAAAAAAAAGATTTTCACCACTTTAAAAGAAACATTTTAAGAACATTTTAATAATCTAAAGAACCCCTTTCACTATAAAGAACCTTTTGAGCAATGGGAAGGTTTCATGGATGTCAGAAGTTCTTCATGGAACTATAAATGCCAGTAAAGAACCTTTATTGTTAACAATGTCAAATTCAGCAGAAGTCTGTTGAGCTTAGATTGTTCCAACTGTTTTTTTTTTTTCTTCTTCAGTGGGGTTCAATACAACACTAGAGTTTATTAATTATATTGAGAAAAAGAAAATAAAATAAAAAAAAGAGACAGTTTCAAAAAATCCTATTTTGTGTTCTGCAAAATGCTGCATCTCTCATACTGCAAATTTCAATGTGATTCGAAGTTTACGTTGATAGATTTCACAGACTGAGTTGAAATATTTTAATATTCCCTTCTGGACGGTTACTGGGCTTTTCCCATAAAGCTGTTATGTATGTGGTTATGTGTGTTGTCTGACATCTTTCCTATGACTGTCAGATATGCTTCCTCTCAAACGTCACTACCTGACCCTTGAAAAAAACAGTGTTCTTATCAGTAACCAAAAGCTTTCCTGTTACGACTCTTGCTTTTCACACATCTAGTTAGAATGCTTGGAACGTAGGTATTATTTCCTCTCTTCAGGTATCATTTCCTCACAACAGTCAGATTCAGGTTCTTCTTTGTAAAGGGTAATTTTTCTACTTTTGCTGCACATCTGGGCTGCAGCTGCGATTAATGTGTAAAAGGTCTGTTGAAATGAAAGGAAAAGAAAGCAACCTGGAAGCTTAAATGTTTTACTTTGCAGCACTTTTGATGGTGAACAAAGCACCAATGACGTCAACCAAGAGAATATAAACATGATATAAAGACATGTTAATAATTTTTTTTTGCGTGGCTCTCAGTCTCTAGAATAGTCTGTTCAGACTGGTTGAAATGTTCCCTCAACATTCACATAAAAAAAAAAAAATTTTCTTTTTTAAAACTAAGTTTTGAACGTTCAGAGGATGTAATGGAAATGTTAGAAAAATGTTCTTAGAAAATATATTTAGCTGGGTTTTCGCTACTATTCAGAAATGTATTTTGTTTGCAAACATTTTTTGTTCTCAGTGTTATGTAAGATTAAAGATTCATATGAACTGAAATATAATAACTGTCATAGAAGGGATACAAAGAAAGAAAGAAAGAAAGAAAAGAAAAAAAACCACTTTCAGTTTACAAATTATTATATGACTCCAACTGATTAACTATGTTACAGTTGAGGCCAAATTTTTTAAACCTCAAAGGCAAATCATAGGCTTTTTTTTGTAGAATTATGTTCAGTTTTTCTGGTCAAGCATGTTGATTCACCAAGTAATTCTTCTTTATTGCAAGGGTGTGTGGTAACATCTAATATGAAGAAAGGAAATTGGAAAGGTCCAAAAACAAAGCCCTGAGGATCACATGTGCAGCAAGAATTGGGATGAATGAAGGAGTAAACACAAAGATTACCCATTCCCAATACAGTAAAGCAATGAGGTTTACATACAACAGCATATTTCTTTAAAACCAATCACACCACACTGAGAGAGTTTTCCTGCTATGGTTGATGTACATTCATAATAGAAATGCCATATGACTATACTGATCTGTCATTTAGTATTCAGGGTTTTATTCTGCTGTAAAGCAGGTGTTAAATGAAAGCACTCCTGCCCACATCCGGTTTAGTATAATGAAACCTTTACTGTAGAAAACAGTTCAGTGCATGCATTTCACTATAAGCGCAAACTTTTCCATGAGACATTATTGGACTAGTCACAACTGGCTGAATTTTAAACATGAAAGAGGGAATTTTTTTTGTCCCACATCTGCTTTTCTTGCTCAGTTAATCTCTAAACATTTAAACAATATTTTTGTGAGTCATCCTTCCAGAACACATGTAGTCATTTATGACAACCTATTACATGTTTCCACTAGACTTTGATGAATGTTTATTTAATAACATTTATAGGATTATAATATTTAGATTAGTTTTTCCTCCACTCTTAAACTAAATCAGAAATCTATGCAAAACATGTATTGTACAGTATTTTTCTTTCTGAATGTTATTATTGTGTTTTGCATAAAGAGTGTCTCGTACCTAAACGGCCCTTTACAGTGATATTGTACATTCCAAACATTTGTGATTTTTGGAAAGGATGTCAAAATAAATATAAGAGTGGCTGGACAGAATTTTTTAGACAGAACTAATATCCACTCCACTTTTGCTGTATCTGGCAGGCCACATGTGTTCCAGCTGAATTATCAAGAGCTGTGGTATTTGTAAAAGTGAATTTCCCGTCTAGGTCTATTTTTAAACCGTCCTTCCCAGTGGGTCATCCTACATTTCAATAGGATTGTTTTGTCTGAGCACTCGACGTGAAAATTGTATAATGTCTTTTTGAGAAGCTAAAAAATATTTTTCAGTGCCACCCACAGTGTAAACTGCAATTAAGCAATTCTCTATTTTAAATGCTGTTACAATTTAAACCACAATTAATTCTGGTCTTCAAATTTGATGACCAAGCAGTATTCCAAAAATTCTGTTCACTGAGACTTTTCACTGTTTGTATCAAGACAGACAGACTGTCAGTGTGTTCAATGACTTTTTCTACAAATTACATAGTTAGGCCAGTAGGTGGCCGAAACTGAAGATCTTTATGGCTATTTGGCCTACACAATGCAGCTAAATCTTGTCCCCCATTGACTACCATATAATTTTTCCCCCCTACTATGGTAGTCAGTGGGGGGCAAGATCTGCTTGGTTACAAACATTCTTCCAAATATCTTAAGTATTTTTTTTTTCCTACTATGGTAGTCAATGGTAGTCAAATATCTTCCTTTGTGTACAACAGAACAAAGAAATTTATACAGAATTGGAACAACATGAGTGTGAGTAAATGATGACAGAATTTTCATTTTTGGGCCCAAACAACAAGCCTAAAAAATGCTTATAATAAGACATTGCAGTACTGCAAGAGAGCGCGCTACGCAGCCTTCGAAGCTTAAACAAAACATGATGCTGCTGTCGATGGTGTTTTTGTTAAAATTGCAGAACATAAGTTACTGTAATATTCCTTTTGTCAAAAATAGCGCTTTTGTGCCGAATTTTAACTCCCTGCCAAATTGAGGCCACTACTTGGTTGCCTAATCCTAACCCCACCCTAACATCTAATCCTAAACCTACAGCGCATACCAAACACGTGAGACTCAGTGGTTACAATGATGTCAATCATCGCATTTTCGGAAGAGAGTCTTGTTCCATACACACACGGAATTCTATTTTAGGGGATTCGCTCCCTTATTTAAATGCGGTTGTCACTCCTGATCCTGAAACTTTACAGTGTGTATATTGTCTATTAGTAAGTCATTGAATTGTTTACTCAACTTATTCATTCAGACAGACTAATGATTGTGTGTTGCTTGGTTATGATTCTATTCTATTTCATTCTGCTTTGACTTTGTTTGAAATTATTGGCAATTTTGTCTAAAATGTATGCAATACAAACCTTTTTATTGAACTATTGTGCAATACCCTGCCTTGCTTATCAGTCTTTTATTTTATTCAAATGAATTTGATGTAGTAATTCAATGAACAACAGCTATTAGACTTTAGAAGTAAACAGAAAACTTGGATGTGGTCAAGAGCAAGCCTAATGTGCAGTCTTCTCTTCCAAAAGCCCATGTTTCACCGCTGCATGCCAGAGCAGACGAGCAGAGAGAGAAAATAATTCCTGGTTGTGGAAATGGGCAACGGAGATGTGGAATTTGAAACATTTCTGATCCAGGTCCAGCCACTGTTTACCCTGCAGTCAGGCTATGACATCAGAGCGAGGACTTTATAAAAGTGCATGTGCACAGAGCCAGGCAGTGAGCAAACAGTAACACAAGTAGAAAATCTTATTGTGGTGGGACACATAGAAGAGTATGATGGACAAGATACAGAGAGACAGAAACATCCTGATGGCATGGGCACTGCTGTTTTACCTAGGCTCACAGGTGAGAATCGCATGCTCTGTTTGCATGTATGCATGCATGTGTTTTGCCAGTGGAAACATGTTTCTGATGTCTGTTTAACAGCTTTTATATTTGATCTTCTTATACTTGGCATTGCTGGCATTGTTAGAATTTAGAAGAGGAAAGGGTAGTTTAGTGTTTTTTTTTTTTTTTTTTATCAGGGTCTTTTTGTTGGAAGATTTGTCTTTGAGAGCTCACTCATTATTAAACAGGGTTTTCCAGTATAAACTGAATGCAGTGTTGCATTCATTCCTAATTAAAAAGTGAATGTTCTGTTCAAATTAAAGATTCTGTTGGTTGGCTCTAGTTCTATTATAATTGAAAGCATGTTTTTATGTGTTCAGAGCCTGGGAATACTTACCGTGAGTGATTCACAAGAGGGAAGATATTTTTCCTTTTGCTTCTCCCTATGCATATTATTAATGCATGTTTTTGAAAAACATTCTTTGCTATTGTTAGTCATTTATGACAAATATAGCAATAATGAGAAACTTGAAAGAAATATTGTACATAATATTACAGTAATGTTTGATTATTGAAACCACATGCATTGGACCATCATATTATTGCACAGATGTACAGAATATCTGGGGAGCTATCGGAAATTATTTACCCTAAATTACCCAGACTCTGAACTCTGCTTTGTTGCATGTGTTACATAACACTTGTTCCTGTATGCTGTCTTAGGTGTACTGTCAGCAATGTGGAGGCCCTTGTCAGTGCCAAGGCTCTGTACCAGTCTGCCCAGAAGGAGTTCCTCTCATTCTTGATGGGTGCCAGTGCTGCCAGGTGTGCGCCCGGCAACAGGGCGAGGCCTGCAGTGAGGTGTTTCCATGTGACAGTCAGCGCGGGCTGCAATGTGACTACAGTGCCAGCTTCCCTGGTGACCCAGGAGAGTGTGTCAGTGAGTGCAAACTACTTCAACAACCAAATGCTCTCAAAACTCTCAGCACTGTAAAACACTGTCCATCCATAGTGCTTGATTGACACTTCTCACATATCATTTACAACGTCGGTTTCCCATTTGTGATGTCGGTTTGAATATTTAATTTATCATTTGTGATGATGGTTTGAGCATTTAATTTAATTCATCCTACAAGATGAGTACATTCGATTTATCATTTGATTACTACATTATATTTTTAAATATGACAGGGATGTACTGAATTTATAATGAAAATGGAATATCAAACACCCTAAATGAGGTAATGAAATTGCATTTGAACTTTTGATTTATCATTTGAGCAGTTTTTTATTTATTTTATTATTTGAGGCCACTACCTGGTTGCCTAATCCTAACCCTAACCCCATCACCACACCTAATCCTAAACCTACAGCGCATACCAAACACGTGAGACTCAACGGTTACAAAGGTGTCAATCATCACATTTTTGGGAGAGAGTCATGTTCCGTACACACACGGAATGCTAATTTAGGGGATTCACTGCATTATTTAAATGCAGTTGTCACTCCTGATCCTGAAACTTTGCAGTGTGTAGATGGTCTATGAGTGAGTCATTGAATTGTTTACTCAACCCATTCATTCAGAACCACTGATTCATTCAGGAGCACGATAACTGTGTGTTACTTGGGTATGATTCTATTTTAACTCTGCTGAGCCTTTATGAGAACATCAAACATTTAGACCTTCTACATCCCAGTATCATTGTGAAAGCGGCCCAGCCTATCCAGTTTTGGGCACTGCATCTAGTGTCATCAGTGTAATCTTTTGAACCATTGTTTTTAGGCCAGAAGGAGCTGGGCTGTGAGCATAATGGAGTCTCTTACCAGGAAGGCCAGGTATTTCAGCCCTCTTGTGCTCTTCAGTGCCGTTGTTCGGGTGGAGGGGTGACCTGTGTGCCCCGGTGCAGTGAGGATGTTCTCCTGCCCACCCCAGACTGCCCTCATCCTCGAAAGGTTCAGCAACCAGGAAAATGCTGTAAAGAGTGGGTGTGTGAAAATATGGACAACACAGTGCTTCAGGATGCTCATATAGGTACTTTATTCACTTTTTTTTGTTTCCAGCAAACAAATCAAAGGCTGTTGTTGTTCATGTAATTATATATTTCATGAGCTGGAAAGAAAACTGTCTCCTTTCTTTTGGGATTTTGCATAAATCTTTTTACATGTTTCTTATTCAAATCCCTATCTGAGAACACTCTCAATTACATTCCAGACTGAGGTTTTCATTGTGGGATTTTGACCATTTAATTGAAAATGTCTTGCCAAAATGGAACCCAAAAGCACAAATACTGGCTTCTTCTCGAAGCCAACTTTCCATGATTCATAACAGGACTCATGTCTGTGTAACGCAACAATTAAACTCCAGAAAGCCAGACAGAGTGTAGAACACTGGTCAGGAGGGTGTTCAAAAGCAATGTCACCCAAGATACATGGAATGGTACATTTTGTTCTGAGTGTGTTTGCAGTGAAAATGTTAACAGATCCATGTGTATAAAACACTGCCAATAAATGGATGATTATCATCTCTTAGGGATGGAGGTATTCCTTTTTTGAGATTCTCAGATTATAACAATGATTGTCAGATGGTATATGCTGATTACCAGTTTACAGCTCTAAGGTTTAATGAGATTTTAATTAATATTTTACCTCAACATTATATAGAAATGTATACTATGTACTGTACTTTCTAAACACACATTCCATGTCCTATTGTGAATGATTCATATGTGCGTGTTATTTAAAAAAGTTTGTCATCATAATGCTTCATCAAAATTCCTCTGAAATTACTTTTTTTCCGTTGACATAACTTAGGCTGTTTGGGTTATTGGATAATGTTAACCAATTGCTAAATAGCTACTTTGTCTTTTTTTGTAGCAAACATGCACTTAGTCTGGTTTGGTGCATGATCAAAAATGTAGCATGTTATTGCAAAATGTTCTAGCCAATCAGCTAGTAAGACTTCTTTTATATTCTCATTACTTTAATACAATGTTTATGTTTATAATGAAAATGAAATACAATGAACACCATTACGGATATATCCTTATCCTTACTGCACTGACACTATTGGATAAGAGCAAACTTGAAATGAATTAAGCTAGATGATGACACTATTATTGTCTTCGGTAAATCTGCTTTATAGCTGAATCGAATTTGAACATCAACACTGTTATTGAGATAAATTTAATCAACATTGAACTGACTTGAGCTGAATAACAACACTATTGCCTTCTGTAGAGCTGCATATAGCTGAATTAAACTTGTTTCATAATTGATGAACTTTACAGTTATTGAACTGAACTGAATCAACACTGAATTGATTTGAGCTGAAAAATGGTACTATTGTTTTTTTTTTTAGAGCTGCTTAACAGCAGAATTTAAAATTGTCTCATATTTGATGATGTTTGCATAATTTGATTCTCTGAAATAGTATGTGGCAATTACTGTACAAAGTTGCCTGTTTCATATTGAAAGAAGTGTAAGTGCTGAAGTTTATTTGAGATGTTTTTGGGATGGCAGCTTCCAGAAGTGACCAGACATTGCCTACAGATCCTGGATACCAAACCAGACCCGGCTCAAACTGCATAGACCAGAGCTCCGAGTGGAGTGCTTGTTCGCTGACCTGCGGGTCTGGAATATCCACACGGGTGTCCAATCAAAACCCATCCTGTCGCCTGGAGATGCAGATCCGCTTGTGTATGATCCGACCCTGTCAGCCTGTTCTCCATAGAACCCCACAGGTGAGAGGATCTACCATAGGCTGTTTCAGTTCTGACCAATCAAAACATTCTCTAATCAACCCCACATCTGTGTTTCAGTGGTCAAGGAGGAAATGTCAACCCAGTTACAGGTCAGCAACCCCAGTTCGGCTTTTCCACCAGGGCTGCTATAGTACACAGTTCTATAGGCCCCGTTATTGTGGCTCATGTACAGACAGCCGTTGCTGCACTCCTTACCATACTGGCACGGCACTGGTCACTTTCCGCTGCCCTGGGGGAAGACTGCTCAGTCATGCTGTCATGATCATCAACTCCTGCATCTGCCATTACAACTGCCCCTATTCATCTGGAGGGGCATATAGAGGGACACCCTTCCTGGGTTAGACACTCACTCTCTTGCAGGCTGACTTTGGATCTAGTAGCTTCACATTGGATGCTTTGGGTTTACATGTCTTATTGAGTGTTGGTTAAAAAAGTTACATGGACCCAACTCAAGATTTGAGCTTTCAGTTTAATGACTGAAAAACACTTCTTCGACATTATTATTTTTTTTTTAATAATGCAAACATTGAGGGAACATTCCATTTTAGCATTTTGCAAACATTGTGGGAATGATGAATGTTCTCTGAACATTCTGAAACATTTGAAAAACATTAGAAGAGCATCCAACTAAAACATTTCAGACAAAATTTCATAACCGATGTATAAATATTGTTTTTGTACTACCGTTAGAACATTATTAAAGACTAGATAACACTGACCAAACATTCTATTAACATTACTGGAAGAATGTTTGCTCGTAACTTTGAGAGAACCTTATACCAGAACGTTAGCCAAAGTTCTGAGAACATTCCCTGTTAGCTGGCCCTGTACTTAGTGAAATGAAATAGTTTAAGATCTGTCAGAAATTCCTTTTTTTTTTTTTATATAAATCTATTGGGTTTACACAGTACCAGCTGTTTTTACTTTGAGTCAGATGATACATTAGGTCCACTTAAAGTACATTTGAAAAATACTAAACAATTATGTAAGAGCAATATCTTTGTCAGTTTTGTACTATATTATAGAATAACAACTGTGGATTTCGATTAACTGCAAGTTGTAAGATCACAAAAGATGAAAATGGTATAAAAGATAAAATGTTTTCTCCCCTTCACCAAAAGGGAACTAAGATGGATTTGAACTGTACCAGAAATAACATTACACAAGAATGCAGAAGTTCTTCTGGCATTGGTTAGATGCTATGCGATATCTACAGTTAAGTGTGGCATGTTCACCTGTTTACTGTAGGCTTTTATCTGAAGACTGACACTAACTGTAGTGTTTACAAATTTCATGCAAAAGATTTACTGTATATAGTATATATGTAAATACTTTTTATGTCTATGTTTTTGTCATTTTGTCAATTTTTAATATTTGTTTATTTTATTTCAAGTTTTATTGCACTGTCATTTGCCACCTCACAACCTTGCAGTCAAAAGTTAATACAGCATTTATCAGATTCTCAATAATAAAGTTTTGTACTTGTCACCTTTTCTTTGGATCTAGTTGCTTCATATTGAATTCCCAGCATGAGTCTCTTGCTTTACAATAATTCAGAAGTGCAAGGCTGCCCTCTCTTGTTTTTGCGAGGAAGGGCAAGCAAGAATTTGATGCTCTAATTTAGTGATTCAGAATGTTTTCAGTTTACATCTTGATGTTTTGTGTGTTTTTAACATTTTAATTTAGATAATAGTTACATTAATTTAATAATCTATTAATTTAAAGTCATCCTGCAGCCCCCTTGGAAGTTTGCTGAGGCCCCCTGCTTAAGAATCACTAATTTGCAGTGGAAGAATTTGTACAATTATTATGAAATAGTTATGTACAAGAATGGGCAAATATAAAAGAAATAAAGAATATATGGACTGTAATGATAATGAGTACAGCATCCAAAATCAAAACCAAAAACGTGAAAATCAAGAACAAAAAGCGTCTCTCTTCTTTTTTACATTAGGTTCCTGGGTATGTTGCATCAAAATATTAAGTAAACATGTCCTTTATGACTCATAGACAAAATATATTACTATTTCTATCATGTATAGTTTTTCTACAATCTAAAGAGATTAAAGTTCAAAGCTCATAGTTCAAAGTTTTGTTTGAAACACTTTAAGACATCAGACAGTTAAGACAGACAAAAACACCAGACACCATGTTTCCACTTCCTGTGACACATTTTCATGTGAGAGAATGTCATATATCTCCAGCCTCCTTCAAAGAAAGTCTGATAATCGTCTTCAGTGAATGATGGGGTCCAACTCAACCTGTAAATCTGTCAATTTTGATTTTACGCACACATTTTTGCCCTCAGTCTACGTGACTGTTTTCACACTTGGAGTAATTGGCAATTGCTTGGGACTGAAATCTGTGTATGAAAACTGGAAGAAAATTGGTAATATAAATATATTTGTGGTCAACCTTTGCCTGGCAGACATTTTATATCTTTTAACTTTGCCTTATTTGGTGGTTTACTACGCATCCAACAGCGAATGGATATTTGGAGATGTTTTCTGCAAGATTTTAAGATTGTGTTTCTGCATCAATCTATACGGAAGCATTGGTTTCCTCACGTGCATCAGCGTTTACAGGTATCTCGGCATCGTTCACACTTTGAGGGTTAAAGGCAGAATTGGAACAAAACATTCGGTAGTTATTGTTTTGCTGGTGTGGTTTTTTGTTTTTCTTCAGTGTCTGCCTGATATGTTCTTTGACAAAACCTCCAGCAACACAACAACTTGTTTTGACACAACTTCGGACCAGTACATAAGGGAATATCTGAAGTACAGCATCGGAAGGACGGTTGTTGGATTCGGGATCCCGTTGTTAATAATGGTATGCTGCTATGGACATGTGGCGTTTACTCTGATGACTAAGAAAGACATTGATGTCATCTTGAAACTGAGATGTCTCAGGCTGGTTGTTATCCTGATCCTGCTCTTCTCTATTTGTTTCATTCCTTATCATATTTTTAGAAATTTCAACCTGGCAACTCGAATCTCCAAGCTGGACGGCACGTGTAAGAAATGGTATTCTAATGTGTACATCTTAAACCAGGTTGGTAATGGATTGGCATGCATGAATAGTGCAATCAACCCACTGGTTTACCTCTTTAACAGTGACGAACTGCTAATGAAGTGTTTTATGAGGTGCAGACGAGCACGGCAATCTTCTGCGGTCTCTCTTGTGGGAGAATCTCCCTTTCAGAAGCATAATTTTGACAGAATGGCCATTAAATAGAATGGAGATTCTTTGTGTGATTCTTCTTACCTCGAGGACATGACTGTACGTCTAGATAATGTGCAGTGTATAAAATGATTATTATCTCGTTCATTTTGATGGATGTTATGACTGGTCCCTTTCTATATCAGTAGGCCTGTACATCTTGTGACTGGATATGCACTTACTGCTTTACTGTATTCTGTAAAACAGAACTGAGTTTGTGTTTAAGTTCAAAGCATGGCTATTTTTATGGGATAATCATAGCTAAATGTGACATATTTTTATGCACCTGTTTTAAACAGTATTGCAATGCTTGCATGCACTGAATGATAGAACATACATTTTGGGGTTTTTTTTATCTTTGCATACATATATTTGTATGTACAGTAAATTCAGCTGAACTTACTTTATAACTGAGATATTTGAGTTATATACATTCATATATTACAGTAATACAGTAATTATGCAACAAAAAAACTCCTGTTGCCAGCTTTTTTTTCCTTTCTTTTTTTTTCTTCTTTTTCAAAAGATATAGTGTAACTGAAGTGTTGATAGCCACATTAAGATATGGCACACACCAAAGCAATGACTTCCTACTTCTGTGCCATGTGGTAAAAACAGAATAGAAAGATCCTATTTTTGTTCAAGATAGATTGAAAAAATATATACTTGCAACCAAACGCATGTAACTATGTAAGAAAGACATTAAATACCAAAAATATGGGTTCACTTGGAACCAGGATAAATGTGGAGATATTTTAATATTTAATATAATATTATTACCATTTTATGAACATTTTAGTTTACTTTTGTAAGATAAATATTTTAGTACTGTGTTGTTAAAACAAAAGGCAGTAAAGTTATTCTTTATCCCATTATTGTCTTTATCACAGATTGTAAAAGTGTATTATTGTTTTGTATGTCTGTTTCTTTAGCATTGAGTTGTTGTTTTGTTTTGTTTTTTTAAATACTATGCACCACAAGATCAAAGTTAAGATCAAGTTTGTCAAAGCAATAAATATTGAAGATTTTCTGTCAAGTAAATACATTGATCTTGCTTTATAGGTGATGCAATGAGATCCAGGCAGTCGAAGAAGTTGATTATTATTAATTAATAATAAAATTTAATAGCTGAGTACAACGTTGATATAAAAGACCAGAGGTCCAGCAATCAAAAGTCTAACATCTACAATAAGATTCTGAGTATAACAATCTTCGTCAGAAGATATCAAAAAGCTGGCACGCCAAAATAGCAGAGAGCAAGAAGTAAGAAGAAGAAGTGAAACTAACACAGACCAAGGTCAGTTATATACTGCACCAAATTTACTTAATCTCACTTAAAGGTCTGTTTGAACTGAAAAGAAAGGTCAGACTAAACTCTCCATTATGTCGGTGATATATGTCTTCCTGCTATAAGAATCGTGACTGGTCCCATGACCGTTAAAAATAAGCATGCAAGATGTGGGTTTAACAGGTGTGCAAAGCTTGCACATTTCAAATATCAAGTCTTGTGTCATGCAAAATACTATTGTAGGAAGGGTGGAAAGATGTATCAAGTTCAAACGAGACAACAAATTCTGAGATCATCGCTTCTGTAGTACATGGGAGGCGTCCGATATGTAACCACAAAAACATTTAGTCACACGAATATTTGAAGAACAACTGAAGACAGCAAGCACACTCTTCAAACAAAAATATAATAAAAAATAAATGTGAATGTGTTTATTTTAAAAATAAAATAAGCATAAATGTGTAGTAAATACTTAAATACATGATGAAGATAAATATATGGAGTAGGATTACATGGATATATGAAATTAAAGATAATATTGATAAATCATAAGCCATAAATGATTAACATGAAATATGAATAAATTTATATATAAATATAAATAATATGAATATTGGCTATTTTGGATACACCAATAGGGATGCACCTATATTAAAATCTTAGCAGATACCGACAAGTCATGCTAGAGCGATATTAAAATTCTATTCAGTCTAAAAAAATTAATCAAAATGCAAAATTGGTGGAAATACTGGTATACATTGATGAGCTAAAACATTATGACCTGTCAGGTGAAGTGAATGTTGTTGATCATCTCCTAAAAAGGTCACATATTAATTAAACCTAATGTGGTCTTTGGGGTCAATATTCAGGGTAGATTAGATGGTAAGCAAACAATCAGTTCCAGGGTTGGGGAGTAACGGAATACATGTAACGGCGTCAGGTACAAAAATCCAGTAACTAATTCGTTACAGTTACGTCAAAAAAAACGTAGTAATCAGATTACAGTTACATTTTGAAAAAAGGGGGAATACTATCAGGATTACAATGTTTTCATTTAAAACTAAATACATCATTATTTTGCCATAATAACACTATATTAAGCGTTGCTTGATTATAGTATTTCCTGGTTCTGTCGCCAGTGATGACTCACGCGAGCCACCAGCTGGTGCATGCGCAAATAACACCCGTCTACAATCTCCTCAGACGCAGATAATTGCTGCTGCTAGTTGAAACGACGCTTCCCGCGGAGTTAAACGACTTCAGTTCATGGAAATTTCGCTGCTATGTCGTTTTCAAAGAAGAAAATGCAAACAACATGGTTGTACAGTGCAAACTGTGCCTTCCGGCTACGAAAAAACTTTCTTTATCAAAGGACTAAAAAATAATCTGTAATACCATAATGTAGCCACTAGAAGTCTGTATAGCCCTTTATATATATATATATATATATATATATATATATATATATATATATATATATATATATATATATATATATATTTATTCAGGGCTGTGTATTCCCAAGTTGTGGAAATAAGACATGATTGCTCAGTTTTAATAGGTTTTTAAAAGTAACCAAAAATGCTAAACATTAAAATTAAAGCAGAACAAACATGAACAGAAATGTTTGATCCGAGCTTGTTCAGTCTGGTTATGATCTGATGTCACTTTTATATTTTTAAGCTCTAAGCAACAACAACAACAATAATATTGCAATAGATAATTGATCAGATTTTTAATATATTTTTATTGCTGAGACCCATTCAAAAGTATGGAACGTGTGACATTTAAAAACTTGCAGAAATTGAGAAGAAATAATTAAAATTAAATTTAAAAATGCAATTTATTTAGTTCTTTCTTTCTTTATATAGGCCTATGTGACCTTGAAGTAATCCAAAAGTAATCAGATTACATTACATTTATATTGTGGTACTTGGATTATATTACTTATTTATTATTTATTATTATTATAAAACCCTTGGTCTGACCCTTAGTTCAGGTATTAATGACCAATATGGTAGTAATATCATGCATACCTAGACTTACTGGCTGCCTCTAGATTTTATAACCATTATTGTTCAGATTAAAAGAGCACCTGTTCAAACCTAACAATTTAATATTGACAAATCAACCATAATATTGACATATAGGCTAATGGTATACTGTATGTAAACTAAATGACTGTGTGTGGCTAGTGGATAAAAAGCATAAAGATTAAAACACAGCAACATAACCCTAGCTGTTGTTGTGAGTGGCCTGTGCTCTCTGAGCTTGTGAACTCGGTCTGGCAGACATTAAAGGACAAGGCCAGGCAGCACAGATCATATGTCTACATGTCATCTGGGTGGGGGGTGATACACAAGCTTCTCTCGTTCAGTTACATTAAAATGAGCATCTGAAATGAGCTCATAACTCACCGCTCATAACACAAGTCGGGGATCAGTATTTACGGATCTTCTAGTTTTCCCTAATGATGGATGCATTTCCGAAGGACTTCTTCAGACGAACCCGCTGTGACAGTGCTGGTGAGTTCAAAGAAGCACAACGGAACTGATTGAGTGTGAACAGGCAACAGATGAATAGTATTGGGATAGTTTACTGGGAAAGCATAAGCTGTCAGGATTAGGCTTTTTTTTATGTTGATGATTTTAATTTTGGCTGGTGGATTATTGCCATTGGTTCTACAGTTTGCTACATGGAGCTAAAATTTAGTGGAGAACCAGCAGTTAAAATGATTAACTTGTTTATTTAAGTCACTATGAAGCACAAGTAGCACATGTGGTCATGAGTATAGTATGTCTTATCAAGGAAGCTGTCTCGGGGCAAAGATATCAGATATCAGAGTAAAAGTGAACAGCAGTGAGTGCACACTCATTGCTGTACCAGCTGCCTCTTAACCTCAGAAAGCTTCCTGAGATATTATTATGGTTGTGTTTCAACCATACTTCACAGCAAACATACAAACAAGAACATTAAGACCAAACATTAACTGGACATCAGTGTGTGGATGTCAAATGGACATCAAGTTTGACGTCAGTTTGATGTTTTTTTTTAAACATCAATTGGACGTCAGTGTGTGGATGTCAAGATCTTGATGTCGGTTTGATGTGCAGTTTTGATCTGTTTTTTTGACGTCAATTTGATGAGGGTTTTTTTAAACATCAATTGGACATCAGTGTGTGAATGTCAAATGGACGTCAAGTTTTTGACATCAGTTTGATTTGCATTTTTTACATCAATTTAATGTTGTTTTTTAAACATCAATTGGACGTCAGTGTGTGGATGTCAAATGGACGTGTTGTGGCAAAAATCAACTGACTCTTACTGCATAAGAGACAAACTCATCCAATTGTCTTTCAAAGTTTTATTTCTTGCAAGAAAGGTCAGACAGTCATACAGTAACACAAGTAGCTGCAGAGTGTAAGATCAAGAATGAAAGCTTTCCCGCACTTTTATATCTCTAACCTCCAAGGCTGAAGCCTGTGTCCTTTTACCATATTAGGAACATGTTTAGCACTTCAGTGTTTTTCCACCTGTCACACTAAGTCACCCAAAGTATGCATACTTAAGCACTTCTGAGACAAACAAAATCATTTAACCATAAGCATGTAAGTAAAATCATATGGAAATTATACAGAAACTCAAAATTTCCCCCACAATTCCCCCCTTTTTATCATTCATTGATAACTAATCACTATATCTATTACAATGCTTTACTAAGGTAAAAATGTATATCTTCTCAAAAAATATGAAAACAAGCAAATTTACGTTATTACATCACATTTATACTCTTCATCTCTGATTTTCGTACAAACAACAAATTTAGGTACATCGCGCAATCATAGAACTAACGATAGCATCCTTCATTTTACAGACATATCATGTATCATCTTAGTTGTATAACATCTTTCCAAAACAGATCTATTTTGTAGCCCACAATGTGTCATTGTCCAACCTTGGTGGTGATCTGGAGTTGATTTCACCTGTACACAAACCTTAGACAGGATAGAAGACATTTCTTTACAATAGTTCATGTCATGTTCACACAATTCGGTTGATGCCACTCGTTGTTTAGCCCCTTCCATTCCCAAAAATGGGGTCTTCCAACCTAATTAAAAAAATTTCAGCCATACATTAATTGAGTTACCATCCCCCCTTTTGATGTATTGCCCATCAATTTATCATAGTGGTTGAAGAAATGTTTCTCTAAGCAACATTTGCCATCAACACTAAACTAAACACCATCTTTATTCTTCTGACAACCAGATTTCCTCCAGCTTTCTCTGCCTCTAAACATGGTCTGTAAAGAGTTAGATGAATCAAGGTTATTTTCAGATAACAGATTACACACAATCTCCTGTGTCTGTGTCTATGCCAAATAATTAGAGGACAGCGGCCCTGAAACTAACACTTCACACCCCATGGTCACAACTTATCCTTCGCAATTCAGGCCTGTTGTTTTGTCTCTGAAGGCAGCGCCATCTACAAACAACACATTCTCCCAGTTATCAAGTGGTTTGTCTAGCAGGTCAGGTCATGGTGTACAGACCTGATCAAGACCCTCAGTTGAATTTAGACAAGGGGTTTTAACCTATGGACAGCAATCTTCAATTTCACAATTCCAATTTTCCATAAATACTTAAACATACTCATCCAGAGAGTAGTTCAATCAATATCATAAATGACAAATGTAGTCATAATTACCACTAGTAGACAGAGCTGGATAACCAATCCACTTAAAGCTCGTCCCATGTTCTATATATCGTCTTTTCGTCAGATTCAATCAAAATTGACGGCTTCTGTAAAGTTTTTCATTTTTACTTAACCCATCTGTAATGATAAAACACTCATTCCAGAGGTTAATGACATATACATACTCTGAGGACAGAATATTTCCCCAAACGAACATATACAAAACATAAAGTACAGTCACCGTCACACACACTCACTGTCACAGTCTCTGTCTGTCCTGGTTTCCACAAACTCCATTTCCCATCATCCACCCTGGCCCACACCTGCACACACTTCCTTATCACCACTCCTGATCAGCCCATCACTTGCACCTGCTTCTGATCAGCACTCAATCACAGTACTATTTAAGCACGCCACTCACCTCACTCAGTTGTCTGGTCTTGCTTTTGTGTTGATATGTAAAGGACTCTCTGTCTCTGTCTCTGTCTCTGTCTCTGTCTCTGTCTCTGTCTCTGTCTCTGTCTCTGTCTCTGTCTCTGTCTCTGTCTCTGTCTCTGTCTCTGTCTCTGTCTCCAGTTGATGATCATCCATCCATGATCTCCATTCCTGTAAGACAAAGGACAGTATCAATATCCAGTCACTTCTCCTCTATATCACCAGTTTACTTACCTGCATCACTGTTGTTACCCTGCTGTTTGTAAATAAACTCCCATCTACGCCTGTGGGGTTTCAGGCAGAACGGTCGTCTGCTGGAGAGGTATGTGGAGGAGTTTTCTGAGCTCTCTTGTCAGGTGGGCTGGCCAGATGCTCCCCTTAATGCTTGTTTTCTGATGGATCTGGATAAGGATACTATTCGCTATGGCGAACCTGCCTGTTATTTCTCTGTAGTCGAGTCTATTAATCTTATTCTCTATTTAAATGGTTCTAATTTTGAAGTGGAAGAAGTTAAAGAAAGTATCCTCCTCATCCAGACCCATCAGAAACCCACGTGGCCTGGTCAGCTCGCCGGTTCCCTCCACATATCCCTCCAACGAATCTGCCCATTCCTGCCTGCCTGTATTTCCCCGAGGACGCAAATGGGCTTCAAACAGCGCTGACCTGAGGGCCAAGGTATTTGACCTGATGTTAAGATCTGTCAGGTCAGCACTAAAGTCTGCCTCCCTTCCAGCTACAGCTGCTAATGCCACTCCAGAGCCTTGTCACAAAATGGCCGCCACCACTCCAGAGCCCTCGGTCATGTTGACCATAACGCCTGAGCCCTCGGTCAAGATGACAGTCGCCACAACTGAGCCCTCAGCCGTAATGGTCCCCACGCTGGTGGTTCCAACCCCTGAAACTGCTCCAGTATCTTCTCCTGTCCTGGAGTTCACGTCAGAGTCTTCTTCAGTTCCTGAATCTGCTCCAGTGTCTTCTCCAGCCCCAGTCTGTTAGCCCGCGACCAGAGTCCAGAGACGGCTTTAGCCCGCTCCAGTCCCAAAGTCAGCTCCAAACTCTGCTCCAGTCTACGAGTCCGCTCCAGTCCAAGGATGTGCGGGGGTCGGGCGTAGTGGCTCCCAACCCGCCATGGTGCCCTGAGGCTCCTAGATCCGGCTCTAGGGCTCTAGGCTCTTACCTGTCTGCACCTCCATCATCACCTGTCTGTAAGGTCTCCAGGGCGCCCACCCGGTTGTTCCATCCACGGTGCGAGGACGCTGAAGGGGGGGGTACTGTCACAGTCTCTGTCTGTCCTGGTTTTCTACAAACTTCATTTCCCATCATCCTCCCTGGCCCACACCTGCACACACTTCCTCATCACCACTCCTGATCAGCCCATCACTCGCACCTGCTTCTGATCAGCACTCAATCACAGTACTATTTAAGCACGCCACTCACCTCACTCATTTGTCCGGTCTTGTTTATGCGTTGATACGTAAAGGACTTCTCCATGTTTATCTCCAAGCCTGTCGATTTCCTTACCTGTTCCACTCAGCGTGTTTCCTCAGTCTCCGTGCTTCTTCGTCTGTGTTCTTCATCAATTTGATGGGTTTTTTTTTTAAACATCAATTGGACGCCAGTGTGTGGATGTCAATTGGACGTCAAGTTCTTGACGTCAGTTTGATTTGCATTTTTGATGTCAATTTGATGGGGTTTTTGATGTCAATCTGAAGTCTTTAACATCAAGGTGTCTGCTGGGTTACCATCCCTACTATGTATACACAACATCTTATCAGAGCGGATGGACAAATAAATAACAGTGTACTTATATTTTATAGCTGTCGGGGCGGATTTTGCCCAAGCGGATTTTGCAATCTCTCTCCTTAATAACTTTTTGATAAGAGACCGTGTACAATAGGCTACATTTAAAAGCGCTATATTCATCTGAAGAGCAATCACACACGCATCTGTTTTTGTTTTTTGTGGTGGTAACATCCTGTCTGCCTGCTGCAAAGCATAATGTTGTCACTACATCACAGCAGCCCCATCTTAAATTAATATGTTCTATTCTTCTTTAGTATCATCACAGCAGGCTGTCTGCAAAGGGGATGTTACATTATTAAGGCCGTGATATCAAATGACACATGGGGATCAGCAGGGGGCATATTACAGAAAGATCTTAACTTCAGAATCCTATCTTATCTGTTTGGTAACCATGGTAATTTCAGGACCTCATTTAGGACAAAAGCTATTACAGAATGACATTTCTTAAGTGCATAATCTTATCTTAACTATGGATAGGAAACGGGTATTACAGAAGCATCCTAACTCGACAAAAAAAAAAAAAAAAAAAAAAAAATCATAAAAGCTGTCTTAACTTTAGGACAACCCCACTGGTGTCCTAACTTCAAACCTTATTGAAATCCAACGGTAAAAATCACAGTATAAAAGCCTTTTTTGAGAATGGCGTTACATTAGCAGCGACAGTGGTAGTGGAGAGACTTTTGGAGGAACGCTGAAATTAAAAGCGTGCCGTTTTTTCTCCATTTTGATTTTAGGTTTACCTCAGAATCAGTTTGCGTGTCATTGGTTGCTTGGTAACAGACCTGACAATTGATTACCGAACTCGATGGAGCGGTTCAAGATTTCCTAACTACAGATAAAATTAGATTTTGTAAGATAGGATAAGAATCCTAAATCAAGTTAAGATTTGCTACTGTAATACGAATCCTAAATTAAGAAATTTTCTGTAATACGCCCCCAGGAAACAACCTGAAATCTGGCACATGCAGAATCAGACAAGACACACTTGAAGGCCTAAGTAAGTCTGTCTGCAGTCTTGCTAATCTTATTTACCATATCCTGACCAAGCTGCTTTTAAACTAGGCCTCATTGTGGCACAGTTACGTGATGGTAAATGGGTCATGAATTTGCTAACAGCAATATTGGATTTTGTTCATTTTTAAATTTTAAGATAACCGTGTTTACAATGTCTTTTAGAAGATATTTGTAAACTTTAATAAAGGATAAAACTGAATAAATACTGTAGATCAAAACCATTACAATGTGATCTCTCTCTCTCTCTCTCTCTATATATATATATATACACACACACGCATATATATATATATATATATATATATATATATATATACTTTTAAAAAAAATCAAATTTTATTGTTTTTGCAAGAGAACTTTGCAAATGAAGACACTATACATTCTAATTAAGTCTTATTGTGACAGTTTCTAAAATATATACGGCAACATATCTGAACATAATGTTTTATTTTTTTTATTAGCCAAAAGTGACAGGCTCAAAGCCTCCAAAGGGTTAATTAAGTCAATTACCAATGGCAGCCAGGATTCTGTCTCTCCGCTGTGCCAAACCTCTCTCCTCCCAACTCTTCCCGCCTCAGTCAGGTGACCTGAGCAGTGACAGAGTTGATGGGAACCCAGCCATGTGTTCTCAGTTCCTAAACACACAGTCAGCAGCGCAGGGCCCAACGACATGTCCTCCGAGCAGAAGGAGCTCACACAAACACCTCTGCTCAAAATATGGGTGCCGTGGATGAGCAGTTCCCTAAGCCAGAGGAGAGGCTGTAAGTGAGGGAATATCTTAATTTCACCTGCCTTTCCTTCTCTTTTTCGCTATATGCTTTTTCTCTCACCTCTCAAGTGTTAACCTCTTGTAGATGATCAACCCGGGTGTTGTGAACTTCAGCCCTGCCTGCTTCCTTAGTCTACATTTGATCACATTGCCTCTTGAAGCAGCAAGTTGTGTTCTTGAGAGCTTTGTTTCTTCAGTTGTGGCAACGAACTAAAAGGAATATTAAGTGCTGGAGTTGGCTTCAAGACTTATGTGATTCCTCGGTTGCTGTGGGATGTTCTTTCATTAGTTTTTATACATTCAGCCTCTCTTTACCTGAATAACCCTGCTGTCTCAGTACAAATCAGTATAGAATTAATGGCAATCTGATGATGAAGATGTGTAGGTTTTAGTGCAGAATTGAATGGGTTCCTGTGTGTTCTTTTGATGCTGCCATATGCCAGTCCTCTTCTTGTACCTCTTTCATTCTTCATTCCAGCTATCAAACTTGTGAATGCGTATAGAACATCTCTAACCTTGCGATCAAACCATATTCAGACTTTAATGTCAGTGTTTTCTACTGGTCCACAGCTTCACGACCCCAGTTTACAAACTGTCCTACAATGATTGTGATGGTTGGACTGCCGGCCAGGGGAAAGACCTACATCTCCAAAAAGTTAACCCGGTACCTAAATTGGATTGGAGTCCCAACTCAAGGTGAGCGTATCAAGTTAATGATCAGCTCTTAATGACAAGCATTGTTTATGTTTGTAGTGTATGTATATATATATATATATATATATATATATATATAAAACTTACTTATTTTATTGTGATGTTGTATGCAAAGTCTTTAATTTGGGTCAGTATCGAAGGGAGGTCGTGCAGACGTACAAGAACTATGAATTTTTTCGTCCGGACAATGAGGAGGCCATGAAAATCCGCAGGTAAAATACATTTAAATTGACTATATATAGCTTCTAAATAACAAGATTATGTTTGAGCTCTGTCTGTCACTGTGAGGACTGAATTTGTCTTTTATACATATGTATTTCCGTCATGTGTTCAGAGCCTGTGCCTCAAGCGCTCTTAAGGACATCGCCAATTACTTCGATAAGGAGCAGGGACAAGTAGCAGTGAGTCAAGAATGTAATGGATAACAGTTCTGCTGTCTGTCCAAGCTATTAATCACCTAGTACAATTGAGATTATTATGAGATTAGTTTGGAATTCTGCACACTTATTGAGGGGTCGACAAATGATTAAGATGCAAATCAGTCTCTGACAAATACTCTTCACAGGTGTTTGATGCTACCAATACCACAAGGGAGAGAAGAGGGGTCATCATCAGTTTTGCAAAGGAGAAGGGCTACAAGGCAGGTGCAGCAGGGTTTTACTAATTCAGCAGCTTGCTTTATGAAAGTCTGCCTATTCTTTACATTGCATTCATTTTGATGATTTGTGAGATTTTACTTCAAAACGGTAGCTCTCCAAGATCTTCCAAGATTTTTAAAGATATATAAATTAAGGTATTAATTAATGTAAAATGCTTAAACCAGAGCCATTGCCCAAGGGGGAGCCTCAAAGATTAAAATGTGACAGGATCTCGATGTGTAGACAAGAGTCCATTCTGTTTGACAATGAAGTAGATGCCTCAGTAGTGGTACGCTGAATAAATCGTTTTACTTTGATTATTGTAAGATTGTTGTCACATAATAAATCGACTGCCTACCCACCAATCTTAAACATTTGTTTACATTAAATATTAATTCTGGATTGAGCTATATTTGGATTACTTAAAATAGCTGTTTTAAAGACAAGGGTGCATCAGGGATGATTTCACCACCTATTCATTTTGAAAACAGTTAAACTACTGTCACACTTTAATATTTTCAAACCAAAATTTCATAAAAAATGTTTGTGTCCAGGTGTTTTTCATTGAGTCAATTTGTGACGACCCAGAAATCATTGAGGCAAATATAATGGTAAGATTGTTTTATTAAACTATTAATGTGAAACTATTAAAAACAAATTAATAGTATATTATTATTATTTACTTGTTTGTTTTATTTAATGGATTTTGACAGCAAGTAAAATTAAGCAGCCCAGATTATGAAAACTACGACAAAGAGGAAGCACTGGTGGACTTTCTGAATCGTATTGATTGTTACAAAATGTCCTATGTCTCCCTGGACGAAGAAAAGGACAGGTACACTGCTGCCAAATTTAATAAGCTGTTATTGTACATAAATTCCGACTATTGTATACAGTTACATTTCTTCTAGGTCTCTTTTGCTATCTTACCTCCTGTCTGAGTTCCTCCCCTCTGTTTTGTAGGCACCTCTCCTTCATTAAGATCTTTAACGTGGGATCCAGGTACCTCGTAAACCGGGTCCAGGATCACATTCAGAGTCGTATCGTGTATTACCTCATGAACATCCATGTCACTCCACGATCCATCTATCTGAGCCGCCATGGAGAAAGTGAGCTCAACCTGCTGGGACGAATCGGTGGAGACTCAGGCCTCTCCTCACAGGGCCAAAAGGTGATTTCAATGAACTAAACATAAAATTTGTAAAGTTTTTTTGACATGTCACGCGTCAAATTTTTACTAATTTTGATGGTAAACTGTTACATCCACATTAATAAGGATATATTTAAAAAACATTTTTGTTTCAAAATGTCCTCTGTGCATAGTGCACACTAGCATTTTCAAGCGTTTTTTTCAAAAGTTTCTTGTCCACACTGAAACATCTAAAAATACTTAAATCATCTTACTGCGCATGTGTAAATTTAAAAAATAAAAGCTCACTGAGATGATACCGAGAGAGCAGACATAAAGTTCTCACCTAAGTCTTCTGGCACAAGCATTTTCTTTGCAAAATATCCCACTTCTCACTGGTTTGTCCAGGTCGCACTCAAAATCCATGTATAGTCTAATACACAGTTGTAATTGTTTTGCTGCAGGACAACAATTGTGAGAAAATGTTTTTTTGCAGAAATGAAATATGAAGAGTGTATCTTTGTGTACAGTGAAAGTGGATAGCAGATACAGCAATGATAATCACTAGATATTGTTGAATAAAGTCATTATTGTAACAAAGGGGAACTGGACGACAGAGTAGGGGATCCACGTGCAGGCTTTATTACAATGAGCGTAGTTGTACAGGCAGAGGTCAAACACCAGCAAACAGATACAAGAAGGCAAGGCAAAAGGGTAATCCAAACACAGGCAATGTTCATCAAACAAGGAAAACAGTCCAGGGTCAAAAACAAAGGCAAGGCTAGGTAAGGCTAGGTTAGGCTAGGGAAATTAAACACGGAGACAAGGTCAGACGAAGGCTAAACAATACTCAGCTATGTGTGTGTGTGTTTGAGTGCAGCTTATAAAGGGTCACTGATGGGAAACAGGTGTGAGTGCATGATTGGTTCCTAGGTGAGGGATTGTGGGAAATGTAGTCCAGAGTGCTGTATAACTGTGTGTGCGCAATGAAATTGGTGAACCGGCGACCTCTGGTGGGGAGTAGTAGGGACCAGCAGGCAGGGACCCAACTAGAATTTCAACTAGTAAGAAATCAATTCTTGATATCAACAACTGAATTTGAATGGCAGGCTATGGTGATATTTCACTAGTGAAAATACAATTACAGATATCAAGAATTGGAATTGTTGATATCAAGAATTAACATTGTTACTAGTGGAAATGTAATTCCTGATATCAAGAATTCATATCCTGAGAATGAATAAAAGTCAAAACGGCTTGCCATAGTATTTCTGTGCTTTGATATGAACCTTCCTTAAACACAAATATTTGAATTGCATCTATCTCTTTACTCAGTATGCTAGGGCCCTCTCAGAGTTCATCAGAGGTCAATCCATTAAGGACCTGAAGGTGTGGACCAGCCACATGAGAAGGACCATACAGACAGCAGAGGCACTGGGCGTCCCGTATGAACAGTGGAAGGCGTTGAATGAAATCGATGCGGTAAGCTAGTAGCTGTATGCACATGAACTACATATGTACCAGAGTTCAATTGTTTTTTCTTGACATTTTAAGGGTGTATGTGAAGAGATGACATACGAGGAAATTCAGGCAACCCATCCAGAGGAGTTTGCCTTAAGAGACCAGGACAAGTACCGCTACCGATATCCAAAGGGTGAAGTGAGTCCTGTCCACAACACAAATGAGTTTGTGTGGAAATATATAGAGAAATATGCCATTTTCTGTGTTCTGCAGTCGTATGAAGATCTTGTGCACCGTCTAGAGCCAGTCATAATGGAGCTTGAGAGACAAGAGAATGTGCTGGTCATCTGCCATCAGGCAGTCATGCGTTGTCTGCTGGCCTACTTTCTGGACAAAAGTGCAGGTCTAAACCAAAAGCAACTAACCACTGCTGTCACAGACTATGAAATGCAATTTTTTTGCCAATTATACATCTCTGATTTGTCCTCAGATGATCTACCATATCTAAAGTGTCCTCTGCATACTGTTCTCAAACTGACTCCATTAGCTTACGGTGAGTGTACATAGCTGTGGTTTTATTTCAAACATAATTTGGGGTCCCTTGTTTTTGTTTGTTTGTTTGTTTGTTTTTGAAAGAACTACACTGTAGATTTGTTAGATAAATGATTATCTAAGTTGATATCTCGAAAGGTTTGGCCGTGGCAAGGAAACAAATTTATGGTGAAAAAAGGGAAACAAGAAGTTATAACTTCTGCATACATTGACTGATTTGGATGAAACTTCAGCTGTGTGTTTGTTGTAGGAGCTGATCACATGGATGTGACTATTGTGAGTCAAGGTTATAGCGCCACCAACTGGCAGCAGGAAGTCACTTCAATGCTTTACACTCTCTTTTTTACATTATTTGATTCAAACTTCATCAGTATAATGTCAAAACAGGGCAGATGTAGAGTTGTGAAAAGAATTCTTGATATCGTAAATACAGTTGCCATGGCAACATGTCAAACTTGAGTAATATTCTTGGGTGTTTTTGAGGCTCTTAGCATGCTTGAAATTGCATGAAACTCGACACAACAAAGTTGTCGGCCAACAGACATGGGCAAAGCCTTAGAAACGGGCGGGGAGGAGGGGGCACCACCTTTTGACAAAAGTTGTTACCTACAGTCACCAAACTTGGAACATATATTGTTCTCATCAAGCTGGACAACTTTCTAATTTACAGTCATTAGCTACGGCCAATAGGATGTTGGCTATTTTGGTTTGAATGTGGATTTTATGAATAATCAGGCTCTGAATTTTATCTACTCCTCCTAGGGGATTCATACGATTCACACCAAACTTTTTGAACATCGTGGCAAGACATTGAAGATGTTAAATTTTTAACAGATATTGGATCTCTCAAATGGTGTTGCCATGGCGAGTGATTAAATTAATGACAAAAAGGGAGACAGGAAGAGTCTCATTGACATAATCCTTTTAACATTTATCCATGGTGGCGCCGGGGCTTGGGCCAATCATCGCTGCTTGCAGCTATAATTTTTTGTTTCGTTTGAGAGAACTACACTGTAGATTTGTTAGATAAATGATTATCTAAGATAAAATGAAAAGTAGCTAGTAGCTAGTTCAACATTCTTGACAGTATCCAACAAGAAAAACAACATAATATTACAATTCTGACTTAAAGGGTTAGTTCAACCAAAATGAAATTTCTTCTGAAATTATTCACCCTCATGTTGTTTTAAACCCATAAGACCTTCGTTCATCTTCAGAACACAAATTAAGATATTTTTATATTTACAGTTTTCCAGTCGCTTCATGACATTAAGGTTAAACCACTGTAGTCACGTGGACTATTTTAATGATGTCTTTACTACTTTTTTTGGACCTTGAATGTGGTAATTTCGTTGCTTTCTATGGGAGATAAAAAGCCTCTTGGATTTCATCAAAAACATCTCAATTTGTGTTCCGAAAATTAACGAAGGTCGTATGGGTTTGGAACGACATGAAGGTTAGTAATGAATGACAGAAATTTTAATTTTTGGGTACTAACCCTTTGATCCGGTAAAATGATATATAGTTCATTGGATGCAATCCTGTTACCATATGATTTTCTTTTATTACAAATGACTTAATTTTGTACCCTATTCATGGAATGTGCTGCATATACTTGATGCAATAAATACTGTCATGTGTTCTTTTATGCCCTCCTTGTAGGATGCAAAGTGGAGTCCTTCTATTTGAACATCCAAGCAGTGAACACTCACAGAGACAAACCCACAGTAAGTCATGAAACCCTATGGAATGATGATTTTTAAACTCTGAGTTTGTAAAAGAGATTTCTTGTTTGCATTCCAGAATGTGAATATCGCAAGAAAGCCAGAAGAAGCACTCCGGACTGTACCTGAACATCTATAATCATAAAAAAAAAAAAAAAAAAAATCTCAAATTTGCCATTTTTGCACAATTAATCTACACATATTGTATATAGATTGTGTAAATGGATAGCAAGGTGGGAGGAAAAATATAAAAGGGCATAATTATGTGTTTTCATTAAGATTATCAAGACTTACAAACACAGTGTGGTCTAAAAGTCTGAGACTTTAAATATAATTTGTCATTAAATATTTTGTAATAAATTAGAAAATACAGGACATAATTTTTGCATTTTCACTAGTGGTCTTGGACTTTTGAATCCAAACTTTGGTTTTTCCAACTAAACTTAAAAAATAAAGTATTTTGGTATTTTGTTGATAAGATGGAAATATTGCAACTAAAGAGTGAGAATTACCTTTTCTTACTATAAATGTTTAGTTAGAACAGGTGAAATCCCTATTGTAAGAATGATGTAGTGTTTATTTAATTAATTTGGCTGTTTTAATATTGTGTTCAAAGAGCTGGGAATAATGTCCTTTTATGCATTCATAAAGTACAGTATTCAGAAGCTTGTTCAGTTACCAGTACCATGGACAGCAACCAAACAAATAAATTTATATTAGTCATCACAATATCTCACAAGAGCATTCTCAAGCCACTTTACTCCTCACAGTTCATTATTTATTAGTATGTCCATGAGAGCCTCTCCGAAATCACTTTCCAGCCTAACTGAGATTTCTACAGTAAATATTACATCAACTTACAGTAGTGCTGTTTAGAAAAATTGTGTAACGGCTGAAAAGCTACTGGCACAGTTTTCAGAACTGTAGTAGGCATTCACGGGTTAATGTTTTGTGGTTTTTCGTGCCCCCCAAAATCGTGGCGAGACTGCGAAATTTCCAGTATGTACACGTGAAAAGAGCTACTCTTGAAACCCACAAATACCTGCGGATGATCGAAGCACATTTGTCATTACAACCTAGTTTTTTTTTCCCGGGCTAAATGAGCATCCATCTCGGTCATGGCATTATCGTGGCATCAGTATCATTTTTAGGTTCTCTTTAAAAGGGAGGGGGCAATACTACCTCTTTTATAAACAACTTTGTGCAGTAAAATGTGAAGTCAGTGGAAGACCTTACGCACTCGTCTTACGAGCAAAACAGTGGTTTTGGCTTTCCCACAAACTGAAAGCATGGGTGTTAAACTGGATTTGACTATACACGCAGTTGTTTTCATCCTACTGACTGTTGTTTCTTGTGGATGTGGGCACGCGGACGCGCACTCAGTCCCACTCCAGGTATGTGTACTTGGTAATAAAATTATTATTATCTAATATTTTTGCACTTAGTCGTTGTTTTTCTTTTTGTTCTAAAAAGTAAAACATGAAGTTTGTTTTGAATGAGTTCTATTTTGTGCGTCTCGTCACATATTTACGCGCGAAAACATTTTAGGAATTTCTGTTCAAGTGGAATGTTATTTCATTCTAAGAATATTGTTTATTTAGTTATAGAATAATTTTTTTTGTATCAAGACAATCCCGATGTGCATCCTTTTAGAAATCATAAGTGTTATTCTGAGCTACAGTGTGTGTTCTAAAAGATGTAGTTTTTGTTTTGCGTTAGCATGTTGGAATCTTGAATTTGTAATAAACATTGTTTACTACAACCCTATATGGAAAAAAAAAAATACCAATTGGAATTCTGTACGAATTTTTTATGCATTCCTTCTCGGTCAAATAAGGAAAACAGAAAGAAAAGGAAGGATACCATGAAGGTGATGCCCTGTGAGATTTCTGTGTTCACATATTATGCAAATTCTTGCTTTTACCAGAATTTTGTCACGATTACTTATGAGCTGTTTTATTATCTCATAAAATGTGATGTAATATTGTGTCAGTGGTTTCATTTAAAGAGTGTACTGGAAAGTCATAGTAGCCGAGACATTTTCTTTTCCATATTTAGCGTTTTGTTTGTATTTAGAGCAATCTCCAGGAGATGTGGTAATATATTGGCACAGCAGTGAATACTGTATAAAGTTAACATCTAAAATCCTCCAGTGGCTTGTGTATACAGTATTTTAGTTCCATTACCACCCCTTTCATGAATGACTTTGATTCATATTTCAATGAAAGATCAAGACCAAACCACTGGCGTCTGAGAATACTGAGAGTATTTCAAACCATTTCTTCATTTACGTCCTCAAAGGAAATATTGTGCTTGGTAATTTAAGTTAATCAAGTTTACCAAGTTTATATGGATACTTACAGGTAAGTGCCACTAAGGAATTAGTAAGAGCAAACAGATTTGTTTTTGTGTATTTATAATCCCTAGTTGAAAATAATTCTTCGTAGAAAATAATTTCACGTGGCATACTTTTACTAAATACACCAGTATAAGAGTCAATTATACACTCCGGTCAAGAGATATCAAGAAAATAGCTGTAGGCCTGACATGTTATTTTGTATTTTTTCAGAGACCAAGACGTCAGACCTCAGCAGAAAAACCAGCAGTAAGTATGACAGTAAAATCTATGTTTTTGTTTTGTACTAAACTGTAAATATGAAGATAAATGCCTCTGCTATTTTGTTTTACTTTGGTTTATTGTAAAAATTCCATAAAGCACCAAAGAGTGTTCTAGCCTTTTGACCCACTGGGTTTCTTTTCATTTTAGAAACCAAATGTTTATTCCTGTAAAATACACGAGAATATCAGCATGAGTTAGAAGCAATATGACCAGAACAATCCAGATCTCTTACTGGAGACCGTGTGCAAAGCAGAAGCAGGCTGTGTTTTACATTTTTCTTTAAATGTTTACATTAAATTAATTAATATATTTATTTTTACAAGACAGTCTGTAATTGTACTTTCAGATGCTCAAATTTGGGTTAATATCTTTTAGTCTTAACTGTTCTTCATTTGTAGATCTTGCTCTGGCTTTATGTCACAATCTTGTCTTTAAATTATATACAAAGCTTCTTGTAGCACTATGCTATTGTATGCAGCGTTCAGATAGACTGGCTTTTCTGTTGCCAGACCAGTGTGGTCTGAATCAGGCTCAAGTAAACAGATCAAGATGTTCTATATACTGAGCTCTGACATCAGTTCAGAAGTCCTGAGAAATCAACAGTAACATGCTAATCATGCAAACTGTTTGAAAAAGTAATGTCATTTTTTTATTTATTTATTTTTTTTGATGTCTTATTTCAGACATCCCAAGTCAACTTTAAAATATTCATGTTCATGTGTACAGATAGGGGAGATTGGAGCTAGTTGTCACAGAAGGTAAAAAAAAACTGAATCAGTGGGAATGTTTAATAGCTTTTTTTTAATAGCCAAGACTGTGACAATTAGCCCCGTTTTCCCTTTATTTTGTGTATACTGTGACTTGGCATATTAATGTATCATTGTTTTGATCTTTGTGTCTTTAGCTCAAGGTGACAGATTACCATGTGCGATGTTCTGTAGTGTCTCGCTACGCTGTAACCACAGTGGAGAGCACCGTGTGGAACCAGCTTCACATCACTAAGGAGGCGGCCTTTGAGGTGGATTTGTCCTCATCTGCATTCATCTCCAACTTTACCATGTGAGTCAAAAATTACACCACATTTTTTCTTTCTGTTATTCTGGCTGTCACATTGGTTTAAAAAAAAACAGTGGCATTGCAATTAAATTGAGTATCATTAGGCTTAAGTTTGAAGCTTTTCCTGAATATAGACACAGCAGGGTGCTTGTACTAATGAGTTGTTCATGTGGAAAGATGTGCTTTGTGAGAAAAAGGGGGAATATTTTTGAGTCTGGTTCACAGAAATAATTCAAAGATTACTTCACTTATAAGTGAAAGTTCTGTCATTATTTACTCACCCACATGTTGTTTCAAAAATGACTTCTTTTCTTCTGTTGAACACAGACAAAACATTTTTTAATAATACCAGTTGCTCTCTTCCATGCAGTTACATGAATTGGAACTTTCAAGCTGTAAAAAGGATACAAAAGCACCATGAAATTATCATAAAAATTACATTATTTTTTACGTCTTCTAAAGCCGTGCAACAGCTTTGTGTGACAAACGCACTTGCATTAGCATAAAAAAATCTCAGTATCCGGCCACCTTGTCTAATTCACGAGTGAACAAATCATTGGATTTTTTCAATGATTCAGTTGATGTAGTTTATAAATTGGACTGACCCGTTTATCTCACTGACTCTTAACTCTTCTAGTTAAGATCTCATGAAAGTGGAATATATATCAAGTGCCTGACAACATAAAATTGGTCTGATTGTCACACAAAGCTTTTAATGGCTTCTAAAGACTTACAAAATGGTCATATGGACCACCTGTATGATACTTTATGGTGCATAATTTTTTAAGCTTATACTGGTTTGGAGCAACATGAGAATGAGTAAATAAAAAACGAATTAATAATCATAGAAAAGGTTAATTGAAATGGAGCAAAACTGACAGAAAAAAGTTCTGCTTGTGGAGGACTTTTCAAATAAAACTTCTGTGAGAGTCCTTGTAAAGAATTCATTCATTTTTGCTTACCAGAGTAAGAGTTGTGTAAACATCTTTTCCAAAAATGAATGCTAAATATAAATAATATTCCCACAAATAAGGCTCCATAACAGCTTGATAAAGAACACAGTGGCTGGATTTGGAAGCGGACGTGGTTCAAAAGTAAAGAACGTTCAGGCCAGATGAATAGCAGGCTTTGTCAAGAAAACTCAGAGAGCTAATAGAGAAAATGACGAGCACTGGCTCTGTTCACTCTCTCTTTTACCCAGCAGAGTTTACCGAGGCACATGGCCAAAGTACACACGCTCACACATCTAGGTGTACATAAATACACACACATGCGTGAAGAATGCACACATGTATCCATCGACAAAGCAGGGTTTCAAGTTTCAATGTATATTACAGATGTATACACATGCTCAAGGAATCAAACTCTTGCGTACACACAAATACAGACAGGCACTTCCACCCCAGGCTCTGTACTTTTTCAAATAGCTGCGGCAAATGTGTTTCTTTAGAGCAGTAGCGTTTGTTAAACTGTGACTGAGAGCTCTGTTCACAGTGTCACATGCACAGTGATCCCAGACCTCTCAGTGCCACACATACATACAGGCGCCTCATTTTCCACTGTGCCTTAAACTGTCCATTCACCCTGCTCTTATTCAAACAAGCTCTTTTTCAAGGCTGTTGGTTTATTTTGGTTGGTTCTTGTTGATTTTTATTTAAATATATTTGCTGACCTTACGTTAGTATTTTCTCTCCTTGACCTTCATGTAAAGACACAAAGAGAGTATGGATAGCTTCGTGTGGGTGTTTATGCAGGGGAAATGCTCCTGGACTGAGAGCTGAGGGGATTGAAATGGCTATGATTGCAAGAGTTTTTCAGTAATCATGTTTTGTGAGGGAAATGACATTTTCTGCTCACCTTTTTTTCAGTGTCACAGCTGTTTGGTTTGAAAGCCTGTTTCTGCCTTTTTGTGAGAAAGTTTAAGAAATATAGTTGTGAGACAGAAGTAGCAATTATGAGAAATTCACAGTAAACAGAAATAAAAATCACAGTTGTGAAATGTAATTTTTTTTTAGTTGATCGCAATTGCGATTACAACTGTGACATAAAATCAAGACAAATGTAAGATATAAGTCGCAACAATGAGGATAAAGTCATAATTACAAGAATAAAACTTCAGTATTAATTATAAAGTCGCAATTATGTGAAATTGAATGAAACGGCAGTATTTAGTTATAAAGTCACGATTATGAGAAATTGTCACAATTACCGTAGGAAATGTTTGTGAGATGTTGTGTGTCACATTTTCAGATATAAAGTCACAAATGCAATAGATAGTCATGCAAAATAGAGTCACAACTGTGAGACGTAAAGTCACATTTTGAGTCAATTAAGTTGCAATTATGAGAAATTACTCATTTTTAACCTTTTTTTATTTTACCCTGAGGTGTGTTTTAAATTGTTAAATGTTTAATCCAGTGAAAACTGGTTTTGCCATCAGCCACCACCGTATCACAACTATATGAACTAGACTCCATCTTTATCAAACTAAATATTTCCGCTTTCTGCTCTAATTTGTTTTTTGTTTATTCCCAGCACCTCAAATGGTAAGGTGTATGTGGCTCAGGTGAAGAGGAGAACTGATGCCAGGAAGATCTATGATACCGCTAAGAAGCAAGGGAAAACAGCAGGACTTGTTGCCACAAAGTCAGTCCAAAATCTGTTTAATACCTTCTCCACTGGGACTTGCTTTTGGCAGAATCCCAGTGTGCAGGCATTTACAAAAAAATGCAATAGGCATTTCATTTACTTTTCGGGTTTGGCCCAACAGACATGCTGTTTTAGAAATGGATGTGTTGAAAAAATCTCCCAAATAGTTCTTATACAGTTGCAGATGTTTTGAACTATAGATCTTTTTTGTTGGAGCATCCTTAAAGTAAATGGAAATCACATAATTTATTTAGAGGGAGAGTTATCTCATGACACATGGACAAACACTTTATTTATATCTACCATGAAGAACTGGAACCTGATTAACTTCTGTTGTATTCCAAAGGGAACGTGAGATAGAGAAGTTCCGTGTAGCAGTCAACGTGCCTCCTGGGACTCGCGTGTCCTTCTCACTTTCTTATGAGGAGCTGTTATTGCGACGGCTCGGCCGATATGAGCTCTCTCTGGGTCTACGACCTGGTCAACCTGTGCAGAACATCTCCTTGGATGTCAGCATATCAGAAAGGACTGGCATCAGCTTCATCAGAGCTCTGCCACTACGAACTAGCCGATTGCTCACAAACAGTGTTCAAGGTACCCTAAAAGAAAGCACTTTTGTGATGTCAACACAATGCTTCAGACCAACAAATCTCAAAGATACGATTTCTCTGCTTCTCACTGATCTTTTAGCGGATGCAGAACCTCCTCCGTCAACTAAGGTCGATCAGAATCCTCACTGCGCACATGTGCGCTACACTCCCACCATACAGCAACAGAGGAACATCTCTCCCAGAGGTCTCAACGCAGACTTTGTCATTCAGTATGATGTGGAGCTCAAAGACCCCATGGGGGACATCCAGGTCTTCACACTAAACTACCTGATTGTTAGTACTAGAATAGTCTCCATATAGCTCTATAATGTGTTATTTGTTTTTTTCTCCAGGTGGATGATGGCTACTTTGTTCACTACTTTGCACCTCGAGGACTTCCTGTAGTTCCTAAAGATGTCATCTTTGTCATTGACATCAGCGGCTCAATGATTGGCACAAAAATTAAGCAGGTAGCATCTCAAAACCACAACTTGTCGAGAATGAGATAAAGAACACTAATGTATTTCTCCATTGTGTTTTACATCAGACTAAGGCAGCCATGACCACCATACTGAGTGACCTGCGTGAAGGAGATTACTTCAATCTCATCACTTTCTCAGATAAGGTCTACACCTGGAAGAAAGGACGCACTGTGCGGGCCACACGGCAGAATGTGCGGGATGCCAAGGAATTTGTCAGGAAGATAATTGCAGAGGGCTGTAAGTGTTTTCTTTGTATCTTAAAGGATTAGTCCACTTTCAAATAAAAATTTCCTGATAATTTACTCACCCCCATGTCATCCAAGATGTCCATGTCCTTCTTTCTTCAATCAAAAAGAAATTAAGGTTTTTGATGAAAATATTTCAGGATTTTTCTCCTTATAGTGGACTTCAATTGGCCCCAAACGGTCAAAGGTCAGTGACAGTTTCAGTGCAGCTTCAAAGGGCTTTAAACGATATCAGACAAGGAATAAGGGTCTTATCTAGCGAAACGATCGGTCATTTAAAAAAAAGAAAGAAAAAAAAAGATATACGTTTTAACCATAGACGCTCGTCTTGAACTATCTCTCTTCTTCTTCTTCTCTATTAGAATTCCAGCAGTGTAGACGCTGCTAAGTGTATTACTGCCCTCCACAGGTCAGAGTTTGAACTAATTGTTATATACTTGCACTAGCATATTGTATATGACAATTCAGTTCAAACTGTGAAACTGTAATTTTGGCCTTCAACCGTTTGGGGCCAATTGAAGTCCACTATAAGTAGAATAATCCTGGAATGTTTTCATCAAAAACCTTAATTTCTTTTTAACTGAAGAAAGAAGGACATGGACATCTTGGATGACATGGGGATGACAGGAAATTTGTATTTGAAAGTGGACTAATCCTTCAAGAAAATGTTATTTCCATTGACTGCAAATGATAATGAAGTGTTTCATGCAGAATTCTGTTTTTTATTTTATAATTTTTTTTAATTTATTTATTTATATAAAAATTTGATCCATTTGTTCATGGATCGTATTTTTCCCGCAGGCTGTAGGTTTTTTGTCTGCAACTCAATAGAAAGACATGCCTTTGTCAATATTATGTGGTACACTGTATTTTATCTCATCACAATCAGTTTGGACTAGAAACTGATTCAAGGTAAGATTTATTTTTCTGTAAAGCTGGAGATTGAACAGCTGCAGAGAAGGAAATGCTGTAATGAACTGTCTTTTTTTCTCTTTAAACTAGGGACAAACATCAATGCAGCCCTGCTTTCTGCGGCCCAGCTGTTACACCCGTCCTCACACTCATCTTCACCTACTGGTCAAGCGCCTTCATCTCACCGTGTCCCCATGATCATTTTTCTGACTGATGGAGAAGCCACCATTGGGGAGACAGAACCAGATGTGATTCTGCATAATGCACAAAATGCTTTGGGTTCATCTTCGTTATTTGGCCTGGCCTTTGGAGATGATGCTGATTTTCCCATGTTGAGAAGGCTGGCATTGGAGAATCGGGGTGTGGCTCGGATGGTAATTGCCTTTTAAAGTACAAGTAGACCTATACAAGAAATCACAACAGTGTTTTTACATCTTTAAACATACAAATGCATAATGCTTGATGAGGTCGTATAATTCAATGACAGATTCAAAGACAGTCACTTGTTTAGTTTTTCTAATGGATCAGCTGGAATGAATGATTCAATGACTCACTCATAAAGCTAATCACTTATTTTGTTCCTCAATTAATCCATTTTTGTTTTCTAAAGAATTGGTTAAAAAAATGACTAATCATTGAAAGATTACCTAAAAATATCCTGTATGTCTGGAACACGCAAACACAGAAAAGCAAAGTGATACTAACAGTGAAAAGTCCCAGTGCTTTTGGACTGTATATCAGCACTCTTGGAATGGTATTAAGCCATTTAAAGTCACATGAATAATAATAACAATAATAATATTTTAAGTTATTTGTTGTCTTTCAGGTATATGAGGACGACGATGCAGCTGTCCAGCTGAAAGGTTTCTATGATGAAGTCGCCAGTCCTCTGCTTTCAGATATCCAGTTGTCCTATCTAGACGATCAGGCGTACGATATTACTCGCTCTCTGTTCCCCAACTACTTTCAGGGCTCTGAATTGGTAGTCACGGGACGACTTAAACCAGATGTGCGGGATCTGAAGGTTACACTGACAGCAAACGATTCCAAGCAGAAAGTGAAAGTGGAGAATGAGCTACCACTGGCCAGAGGAGTCATAAATGGCACAGAACCATCTCTGGGCTGTTCAAAGGCGCTGGATGGCATTCCTAGCTTTGTCCATCGGCTCTGGGCTTATTTTACTATCAAAGAGTTGCTGCTGGCTAAAATGAACACCTCGGATTTGATCACACAGCGCCTTCTTGTAGATAAAGCCACCAATCTTTCACTAAAGTACAATTTTGTAACACCAGTCACTTCGTTGGTTGTGATTAAACCGGATATTGATGAACCAGAACCTACTGTTAGCTCTTCTGTTGTGGCTACTACCAGCAAGACTTCAACTAGTACCATAGCAGGTTCTACAAATGTGACAAACCAGACCTCTCACACTGCACCTAAAATACCCTCCACATCTGTAACGGGAACCAAAAAATCCAGCTTTTTCTCACCTCCAAAAACAAGCAAACCTCCTGTCACCAAATCTGTACAAGCACATCCGCCACCCTCAGGGCTTCACACCACAGGTCGACCGCCTAACACCTCTGTCTCCCTTGACAAAACAATCCCTCCTCCTTCAACCAAGAAGACCACTACAGGACCACTTAAGACCACCACTACCCCATTTTCCAGCAAGTTATCCTCCTCTCCTCCTAGCACCATCAAAACCACACAAGCCTTAGCTAGGATTTCAAACAGACCTCCCAATATGACGAAAACCACTTCTTCCTCTCCGCCAGTCAAAAGCACAACACTAGCCACCTTAGTCAAAACTGCACCATCTGTGGTAAAAGACTCTTCCCCAGACATTGAGAACTCCTCTACCTCAGGACTCACAACACTTCAGCAGGGCCAACAGACACTGACCTCCACAGCATCTACTTCAGATGCTAATTCAGATATTCATGTTGAACTGGAAGTGGCCACACTGATGGCTCCTACTTTTCTGCCTATGCCAGGAATGACAGATGCACCAAAATTTTGGGAAGCCTCTCGTTTTCTGGGTGAGTTTCTTCTAACATTTATAGCCCCAGTGGTGCAAATATGGTGGATTTGTATTCATTGAATGTCACATACACTTCAAATGAATAACTAAAGTGCCTCTGCTTTTGCCACTGAATGGCAATATCCATTCTTCTCTGTCCATTAGATGTGTCTTCGTCAATCCAGATTCAGAGGAAAGGTAATACAATTTTTTTTTTCATTCTGCTGGTTTACAAACTGCTTGTGTTTAAAATGCCCCTATTGTGCTTTTTCAAATATTACCTTTGATGCAGTGTGTAATATAGCTGTTTGTGAAGGTAAAAGGTCTGCAAAGAAAGAATCGATTCTGAACTGCTGAAATGAGTCATCTGCAATTCCAGTCCCACTTCCTGTTACATACTTATGTAACAATGCAACAAATTTGCATAATGCCAGCCTATGGTCTTCATTGGCTGCTTATGAACAAAGTCTACTTTAACCCACCATCAAACACTGTAGTTGTAGCTGAGGCCTGGAAGAGTTTGGCTCGTGTTGTCGACGCTGTTTTCAGCTCTGTTAATCCACTTTGCATGCACTTCAAAAGAATGAGGATTCATGCTGGAATAGATACGGAAAAACCGAAAAACCGAATCTTTCATATCACTGTGTATACAAGTCCTGAGGAAGATTCCAGAGTTGAAATTCAGATATGGTAATAGGCGTTTAGTTTCTGACATGCGCTGAAGTAGACCAATCACAACAGCCTGGGCCAACCAGAATAGAGTAGGCTCGCGGAAAGGAGGGGGTTTAGAGATACTGAATCTTCAAACCAACCATTTTCAGACTCTTTAAGAAATGTGGTGATGTGCATTGTATATTATGAGAAAATTAAAGTGTTTTTTGAACTCGGATGCATATGAACCTATTGTACGAAACCTCTAAATCAAAATTAGGAACCTTTAAAATAGCATAGGGGCACTTTAATTAAAAAAAAAAAAAAAGTTATATTTGTCATTTTTTAACTGTAATATGATAATTGCATTGTAACTGTCACGTCTTGAGCACTTTATACCTATGAGAAAACGTGCACAAACTACTCCTGGGACTAATTAAACTCAATAATAATGGCAGAACCTCAACACATTTTTACCTAGTTTATTTTAGTCAGACTTCTTAAAGTACTAGAGTGATGCACAGTGACTGATGGGTAAATTTCACTCTCCACTTTCTGTGATATATCAATGTTCCCTGTTTCCCTATGCCATTCGCAGTCCCCTTTGAACTGAACATGCACGTTAGGCCATAAATCAGAGTGGACTCATATGGTCACGATAACATTATGGTAATGTTGTAGCTTCTGATCTTGTGTTTCTTGATCTTTCATACAGATATTGAACTTGTTAAAGGTAAGCAATATGTTTTCAATTACAAAGTGGTAAATCAGTTTGGCACTAATAAAAACATGAATAAAATTAAGCCAAAGCTGATGATGATGCTATTTTGCAGATTATGATACAGCACATAACTCCGACTATGACTACAACATCCATTACGAGTCATGTGAGTTAATAACATTACAAATCATTGCTCAGTTTATTTTTTATTGTTATGTCATTTTTTGGATTTGTTCATTATTCTTTCAGATTCAGATACTGAGGTAGATGGTAAGCACTTCATTTATAATTTCACAACCTGCTTTACTGTATATGCAATAATCAATCTTCATAAATGTGGTGTAACAACATTTATTAACTTTTTAAATGCTTTTAGCAGAAGCAGCACATTTTATGTCTTAATTATTTCAACAGACCCAGAAACCCCCCCCAGTTTAAGTTCAGTTAGAGTGTTCTCCTCATCAGGTATGACTCCAGGACAGAATATTTCATGAAATGCTCCATGTTCCTTCTTCCTTTAGCCATTTTTTGCAAATTTGAAGATGAATACATGATTATAATCTTATAGAAGTGATTCACTAACATACTTAAGTGTTTTGTGTCTCTGAAAGTGGATGGAGACCCACATTTTGTTGTTCAGCTCCCAAAGCTACATCAGAATTTGTGTTTTACCATTGATGGCAGGGCTGATGATGTACTACGGCTTCTTGAGGACCCAGACAAAGGTGGTTTTATGATTTTACATCCAATATATAGCTTGAATGTCTTGATGGAAACTAAACAAGATGCATTAAATACTATTTAGATATTCTTTAACATAATTGATGTCTCTAATTCCTATTTTCTGACCTGTTAGGATTTATTGTGGATGGGCATTTAATAATGGCTCCTTTTAAGGAGGGGATGGAGAATCGTACTCGTACCTTCTTCGACAGGATTTCTATCACTGCTGCCAAAGATGCTGTTATGATCACATTGACACTGGACTCAGTGGTAGTGGAGGTGGAAGGGAAGGAAATCGAGACGCTGCCTACCAATCAGAGAGGATCTGTGGAGCAACACAGTTTAAGAATCACGGTTGAAGAACACCATGGCTGTTGGATTGAGCTCGGCCTTGGTGTGCAGTTCTTCATTCTCTTCCATCGTTACAGCCATCCCAAATACTTTCAAATGGAGCACCTAGGCTTCTATATTGCTGATGGAAAGGGGCTCTCTCACCTCACTCATGGGCTGTTGGGTAGGTAACACAGCATTTTTTTAAAATCTTATTCAGTGAGATGGGTTTTCAGCCTAATTTTCCCATTTCTGAGGATCTTGTTTGGGCATTTTTTTCCACTTCCAGGCCAATTTCAGCATTCCCATTTAGAGGTCATAAGGGTAACGGATCAAGCAGGTTTCCATCATGCACAAACAAATAAGAACACTTCATTGGCCATGGGCTTCATAAAGAAAGGAGATGAGCATTTTCCTGTCACTCTACAAGACAAGAATCTGAAGGACTCATCCATGAAGCGTCACTCAGCTCAATGTTGGGTAGTGCCAAAGGTGGATGTAGAAAGACTTCTGGGCCAGTCCTACGAGAGTTATGTCATGGATCACCAATAGATAACCCTCATACCATATTTCTACACTTACAGAATTACAAAAGGTATAGAAAAGACACTGGAACTTGAATCTTGTGCTATTTGACAGTGCAAAAACATCTGATTGGGGATAAAACAGAGACTAAGAATACACACAACTGTGATTAATTGAAATTTTCAAAAAGTTTTCAAAAAATCCAAATATTTGTATTTGAAAATAATGGTACACTACCTTTCAGAAGTTTCAAAATAAATCCTGTTCTTTTGAACTTTCTATTAATCAAACAATCCTGAAAAAAAAAAATGCATTTACTAGCACAACTGACACTGATGTTTCTTGAGCAGCATATCAGCATTGACTGATTTCTGAAGGATCATGTCAACACTGAAAAATGGAATAATTAAGTTGAATATTCAGCTTTGCCATCACAGGAATAAATTACATTTTAAAATATATTTAAATAGAAAACGGTTCTTTTAAATTCTAGATATATTTAACAAGATTTCTGTTTTTACTGAATTTTTGATCAAATAAATGTAGCCTTGGTGAACATAAGAGACTTCTTTTAAAAACATTTAGCAGCGCCTTACTGACCCCAAACTTTTGAATGGTAGTGTACATCAAGTGCATTTCTATTATAAATTACAATATAATGAACCATTTCACATTTAATAGAAGTCATATTTCATATTTGCCTTGGGATGAGATGATCAAAAAAATATTTCACCATAATCAAATATTTTTTTCTACGCTTCCAGTTAGTTTGCATAAATATGTATGTGTATATATGCATCCATTTAAAATAATATAACGAGAATTGTGGAAAGTGATCTTAAAATATTGTACATTAGTAATGAGTGTTGAATGCTTTACTTTGTCCCGTTAGGAAAAGGAAATCCTTCATATGTGCCAATAACCAAACATAACCAAAGAGAGATTTATTTTATTCATATTTATTTTTGTTGCACAAGACTGCTCAAACACGAGATGAAATTCACAACTTAAAATCGTCGAGTTTGTGTGTCAGTTTTTTTTTTAAAGATGTTTAGTTGTTTCAACATTGAAAATGAAAGACAAAATGAAAATAAATACAGTACAAAACAGTTAATCCAAACATATGCAACAATATGTTGGAGAGGTGCAAAAGATAACAATATAGCAATGCAGCGTAATTCTATTTGATTCCAGTTATCATTAATTCACAACCTAATTTGTGCACTAAGGAAAAGTTCAAGACCTGTATGCTTCTATGTGAATCTATAAGGCCGTAAGTGACTTTGGCCCAATAAAATTCAAGAATGTAATAAAACTGTCACACTCCTTGTTTTCCATTAAAAATAAAGAGGGAAAAAAACTACTGTCAGAGACTTTTTTTCTCAGCAAAGGCGAATATGGAAAACAACATGACAATGCTTGTAAATTCTACACTGAAAGCTGTACGGTGAGAATTCAAACAGCACACCATGATCATCTGGTCCAGACTAGTGTCTTCTATAACTACTCATGGCAATTCAACTCATTCTGAAACAAAAACGAGCATGATTAGAGATGTAAGTAATGGTGAAAACATGACCAGTCAGAGTTCAATACTAAGTTTGTCTTGTGGTTTCAAACAGCCAAGTGTAAATGCAGAGAGTACATTTGTCAATCACTGATAAAATGGAAGAAAATTCAAAGATGCAGTGGGAATCTTTACAGTACACAGGGAGAGGCATAGTGTTCATAATGATCGAAAGTTAAAGCATGTATGTAGTATTTAGTAGACTGGAGTCAGAGTGGTTTACAAAAGCCAGAATACCAATGGGATATGGCTACTATCAAATAAAAGATCTGACACTCATTAAATTCACATTATCATTTACTTCTGCAGCTGTGGGAGTGAAAATTGCTTGCACGTTTTTAAGACTCGTTTCCCGTAACATACTAAGAGTGCATTTTCGCACACATTTGCATTCGATAACATCAGTTTTCACTACAAACTAAATGAATGCAGGAAGATGAGGAATGTAGAGTAAGGTCATTAGAAATTGTGAGGCCATACAATGTTTTTATCTTAGCACAAAGATTGTAATGTTAGTTACAAGTTAATGGCTTACAATTCACTTCTATACTGCATATTATACATCTCATTTCAATTTAGTTGTCCAAACAAAATCCACCAATAATAATAATAATAAAGAATTAAATAACTTTAAAGACCAATGAGTTGTAGAGCAGGAAATGTAGTGATATGAGACTGTCAGTTCATTTTAATTTCGTACAACTATGCATTTTGCATACTATCAATATCATATTACATCCTTTGTCTAGGTGTCAAAATGTAGTGTTTAACGGTGAGCGACACTATACGTATATAATGATCTTACTATACGTTTGTCAGTGACACTTTCCTAAAGTACAGGAAGGCTGCTGTTCACATGAAACTGTTAAATGTCAAAGTGACAACAGTATGCTATCTAACAGTCTGAGGACAGTTGGGGATACTTCACGAAAGTTGATGAGAAATTGTTTTAAATATCCTTCAATGTTCGAGGAATCGTTCACATGTATGGGCTTCAGTCAAAGACGATATTCAGAGAACAAAAAGACACGTGTTTCACTTCAACAGGATATTTTGCGCAAACGATGCATACCGCTTGTGTAAGAATCTAAAGTAGCATGTTGGTGTGAGCCCACTTTGTAGTGCAGAGTTGTGGAATGTGAGCGATAGAGCGTTTGTGTGTCTGTGTGCTGAACTGTAAGTATCTGAACAGAGACACCGGAGGGGTGTGGAGACAATGAGCAAAGAGCACTCTGGGAAAGATAAGGCTGGTTGAAAGAGATTTACAACGTTGTTGCATTGTTGATTCTGTTCTGTGTGACTTCTGAACCCAGCACAGTAAATCCCGTTCAGCCCGCCCCATCTCTGCCCTCCATCTGACCATTGCCTCTCCACTCCTCCGTCACTTCTCCACCCCTCACTGCTCGTCCTCGCCGAAGACGTCGTTCTGTTTACGCTTCATGTTCTCAAAGTCGAAGTCACTGCCTGTCATGCGCTTGTAGATGTCCTTGATGTCGTTACAAGTTGTTTCGAAATGAGTGGTCGCATCGTAGGACCGTGATGCAAATATCTGGAAAAATGACATCAAAACTGGTTATATTTCTGATTGGTGCCAAGCGAACAATAAAATTACTGTAAAGCTAGTGTTGTTATTGTTAACTAAAACTATTAAAATCGTTTTTCGTTAACTGAAATAAATATTACATGATAAACTTTAAAATAAAAAATAGAAAATTCCAAATGTTTTCCTGGAAACTAACTGAAATAAAATACATTTAATTTAAAGTACTAAAATTACTTAAACTTTAGTTACTGAAATAAAAATGAAGCTAAACATAATTTTTTATTTTTTTAATTTCTAATAAAATTGACAAAAGCACAAAATTACTAAAACTAAAATTAAAACTGAAATTATAAAAATAAAAGCATTAAAAAATATGAATAAATACTGTAACAGTATATAAAGAATACTAAAATAACATTGTATGAAGCTGACCTGACTGTCTGTACCATCATCTGTGGGTTCATACATGTCACTGATGGCCACAAACCTGTAAAAATGACAAAATAATAATAAAAAACTTTTGCATTTATGCTTTGAATAGGATGATATATGCGTGTTTATACAACTTTTAGCTCTGGTCAATTAATTTAATGTGAGCAGTGCTGTATTTGTCTAGTGAAGAGTGTTTTTTTTTTTTTTTTTTTACTAAATATACTAAATATACTAACCATGTTTTCTGAACCATGTTACTTGATATTCACTTTTATTAAAATATTTTTTATATTATTTATAAATTTATAAACCTGTTGTATAAAAGCAATATCATACTCGCAATTGTGCTGTTAAACTGTTATAAAGGTATTTTTCTTTATTATTATAACCAGTATAGAAAGCAAAGTAAACTGACTTTTGGTCAATGGGCTCGAGGAGTTCCAGAGCAGGTTCGATTTCAGCTTCAGGATCAGAGGTTTCCACAGTGGTGCTTGCGATGGCAATGTATTTCCCCTGAGCCGCCACGTTATGGGCATAGGAGATCATGCAAACATAGATATCTACATGCAAATAACAACAAAATAAGCATGACAGCTCAGCTTATTTTTGAAATGAAAGCAGCACCCTCTAGTGGTGTCTGCACAGTAGTGCATACCTTAATGCATATATATCTTTATAGTGATAGTTTATCCCGCCAAACATTCTCTGCAAATATTCACAAAACTGCTATATACAAAAATCACAAGAATCAACAAGTGGTGTCACTAACCTGATTTGCGGTTAACCTGGTTTTGAGGGATGATGATCTGGCAAGAATTGGCATCATTAGTGTTTTTAATGGGATGGCTGAGGACGCAGATGACCCGTATCACCTGGCCAACTTTGTGCACGCGGTCCGGGATGTAGCTTGGGTCACAGATGAGCTGTTTGCAGCGGGCAACCTTGGAAAAGCAAATTCAAACATAAATTATGCCTCAAACTTTTCCTAAGAAAACCCACGCATTGTCACTTTGCAATAATAAATCATTTTATTTAATTTTTTTCAATAAAATACGTTTGTTTTATCCAAGTGTGCCGCACACGTCCTGAAAAGTGAAGCCAAAACATATTTGATAGCCCCCTGGTGGCTGGCTGCAGTATAGGTCATAAACTCCGCCCTCTCCATGTAAACTAATGGGATTTGAGCCAAACAAAAACAAAAAACAAAAATTGCACTTCACATAATTTTATTTTTCCCCAAAGATAGTTTTTGTCATTTAGGTAGTTCTGGCCTAATGGTCTAGAGAGTCAGACTGGTAACCCGAAGGTTGCGGGAGATGACTGAGGTGCTCTTGAGCAAGGCACCTAACCCCCAATCGCTCCCCAGGCGCCACACCAAAATGGCTGCACACTGCTCCGGGTGTGTGTCCACGGTTTGCAGTGTGTGTGTTCACTACTCTAATGTGTGTGCACTAACTTGGATGGGTTAAATGCAGAGGACAAATTCCGAGTATGGGTTACCATACTTGGCCTTCACATGTAACTTTCACTTTCACTTTTTTATGATGCTGATTTATGTTTAAATGTTCGTTTTAGATAGTTATTTGATGCTACAAAAATGAGGTGTAGCGTCATGATTGACAGCTTTGCTTGCGATTGAGTCTGCGGGAGTATGGGCGGGACCTTGATACCACGGCTCCACCTCACGATTGCTACTGCACAGACTCTGGCTCCAAATGATGTCATCAGCACAAGATGGCAGCGGCCATTTCTGGGATATTTTGGCTTTATTTTTCTACAGTGGAAGGAAGTGAAGACATGTCGTCCATCTTTTTTTTTTTTTTTAAATTTTTACAGCTTATGGTCATATCCCACTATCCCACAAAACAAAAAAATGTACCTCTCCCTCCGATTTCACGCCCACCACATGTCCTCCCTCCATCACTATCTCATCCACTGGTTTGTTCAGCATGTAGGTTCCTCCATAAATTGCACTTAACCTGTAAGTTCAAAAAGCCCATGTTTATAACATCACAGTGACACTCAACACATGATTTCTTGAGAATGATTGGGTGTGGGTTGAGCGACTAACCTAGCAAACCCCTGAGGCAGCTCCCCCAATCCGTATAGGGGGTACAGGTAGGGGCTCTTCCCGTAACGTGCCAGAGATTCACTGTAGAGTTTGATCCTATTGATGGTCTCCAGACACGGCTGTTCCAGGTAACTAGGAGGAATTTAATTCAATACATTTGTCATCAATGCAAAATAATTGTCACTTTCTGGCATTAAAGCAAGGCACAACAGGTGAATAGATCATAGATATCATCATCATACTTCCGCAGTTGCTTAATCACAGTACATTAAGACTGTTTGGTATTAGAATCTTTTTTTTTTTTTTGCTGTTGACATTAGAGTTAAAGTTTTTTACAGAGGGTATTTTTGATATATCTTTTTTTTTATCACTCTATAAATCAGATAAATAATTAAAAAAAAAAAAAAATTCACCATCGTTGTCCGAAATCTCGCACTGTCTGAGTAGTCAACCATATTTCGACCATCCACCATATTTCTACTGTCACGTGACCTACCAGCGTCAGTTGCGTCGCTTCACTTCCATTCATAAATCCTCTTCAGTGGCCTCATGGGATAGTAAAATGTCCATCGAATGCGCACTTCAGAATCTCAGCGGAAGCGGTAGGTCATCTGGGGACATACTACTCTGTATTCGGACATACTACTCTTTGCCGTAGTGTTTTTTGCATACTATATAGGAGGGAAGTATTTGATTTTGGATGCAGCGCATGTTTAAAAGAATAAAATGTTTTATAAATTAAGCAAATGATTTATGAATAGATCTCTCTGTAAAAACTTTCAGAATATAGACAGGAATAAAAACGGCCTTTAAAAAGATGTTATTGAAATCTACAGACGCAAATAAATGACATGAGGTAAAACACTTAAATGAGTAAAACAATGGTTATTCCTGTAGTTTCTTGCCTTAAATAATATGTTTTATAATAAGACTCTTATACACACTATCCCCCGGTTTCACTGACAAGGCTTAAGCCTAGTCCCAGACTAAAATACGTGTTTGTCAGTGCCATTGTTTTGTCTCTAGATGCACACCAGTAATGTTTTTTTTTCTAAGGCACTTTTATAAAAGCTATTTAAATGCCCTAATTGAACTAAGGCCTAATCCTGGTTTAATCTAAGCCCTGTCTGTGAAACCGGGCCTGTGAGGTTTTGTAACACTGGCGACACTTACTCATCTGTCCTGTAGAGGGCGAGGGCATGTCCCGTGAAGTCTACGACGTCCTGTCCTAAGTCAAACTTCTTGTACACTTCTCCCATCGTTGTGAGTTTGGGATCAACGCCCTCAAAGGTCTTAGGGTCGTTCTCATCAAAGTTGGCCACAAAAACTAGGAACTTCCGGAAACGTCTCTTCTCAAACATTCCCATTAGGTCTAAGCAACACATGTTTTGTGTAAACTATACAAGTCTGCATTCTGACTATCAAAAACAATCATTCTTGATTTATTCCTAGAGACAATCTAAAAATGCTACAGTTTTTTTTTGTTTTTTTTTGTTGAAGTTATAAATAAAAGATTATTGGAGTACATTTGACAAGAAAATACTATTTCAGTCTTTCTAGTTAAAAAGTTCACTTTAATTCAGTGTGTAAAAAATATCAAGCAATATCTGAGTAAAAAATTGTTTATACACCAATTTTTTTTTCAGTGTAGCTGTACTTACTTGAAGCCAGTGCCTCTGTCTCAGTAGAGGGCACTTTATAGATTTTCCCCCCTTTATACACGAAGCTTCCCTCAACCACTTTGAAGTCAAGATATCTGGTCACTTCAGTGTATAGAAGCATCTTAACTAACTGACCTTAAGGAAGATAACAATGACAAACGATGATTGTGCGTCATTACTCAGAATGTTGTTACAGAAAAATTATAGAATAGGGACAACAATCTAATCCCAAAACATATTTCAAACAATATTATTACACAAAAAATCATGTTACTTAAGTATTTTTACCATTGGCCATTAAGAATTTAGGAATAAGGTCCACATTCCAGTCTCTTCCCCGGCCCATTGACTCTGGGGGACTGTCTGAAATCCCAAATCTCTTATAGAGCTGAGAAAAAAAGCATGTAAAATGTGAGTGCATGCATAAAAAACAAGGACAAATGCAACATATGAACATCAGATGATAATATTTTAAAGAGAATCTCTATTAATAGATTTTTAAAAAATAAGCACATTATTCATTTTATTTTTTAATATTTAAAATGAATATAAATATTACTATTGACATAGAATATTAACTTATGTTAAAACACATTGCTTTTTATTATACTTTTATTCTTCGACAAAACAATTATAGTTAATGTGTGTAAAATCAAGCAGATATGAGATTCGAGTAGTGACTGTGAAGCATCCTCACCTCCTCCAGGGGTGTGATAGAGGAACTTTCACCACCGTAGTAAGGATTTCTGTCCATATGCAAAACTTTCTTCCCATTCACGGACATGATCCCAGAGAGAATACATTCCTACACAAATAAACATTATTCAGTTGAAATATTATGAGATGGATATATATTTCATTTATTTTCTATTCATCTGTTGAGATGGGAGCGGGTGTATCTAGCCTTGACTTCCGCGTTGAACACTGGGATGCGAGTCACCCCACCCAACTAGTGATGAAAAGTCCGAGTCATTTACGCGAATCGGTTCTTTTGAACAGTTCTCGCTGTAATGAAGCGGTTCGCAAACCGAATTCTTCTATGATTCGTTTACGTCATTCTGACATCCAATTTCATGGAATTGGAGTATTATAATTTTGTGAGTTTCAGTTCAGTTTGCTCCAGTCATGAAAATCAATGCTATAATTCGTTTACATCTTGGCTGAAAAAGTTTTAAATCCAGCTGTGTCCTAAAACCATTATATAATCAAGTCGTAAACGTATTTCAGTACATATTTATAAAATTGATACTTTTCGGCTATTAATGATTCGGTAACTGAGGAACCCCTCGGAGCGATCCATTGAAAAGATTTGACTCAAAAGAACGATTCGTTGACGAATCGGACATCGCTACACCCAGCCATCAGCCGCAGCCCAGAACAGCCTCTATCCTCCATGAGGAAAATAAAGGAAACGTATGATATAACACTTATGCTTTTTCGTTCTTTTTATTATTTGTAATGCTGTTTTTTTTTTTTTTTTTTTTTTTTTTTTTGCACGGTTTATCCAATATCAAATTCTCGTGTCTGTTAAATTAGGCCCTTTAAAATATAACAATAACAAAAAATATCCACTAAACCCAGAACAAAACGGATGAATTACAGGCAACCTATGAACTAACATCAGTTAAGCACAATACAGCTTCGTCGCGGCGTTGGCGACCCGTAAAAGACGAAATATCTGCAATAAACACACATTTCCCGTATTTCGACGCACGAGCAAACGGGATACCTGATGCCACTCCTTAGAACCAGACACTGAGACGAGAATCAGTCATTACTTTTTAATAACCCCTTTCATGTCAATATAATGATGCACCCTCAATGGCTTTGAAAATTCGGGGGAAGATGGATTTGGGAAGGATTGCACTCGTATACAGGCAGAAATGGCGAGAAATGCTGGCTCACTACACACACATATACAGTACTGGTCCAAAGGATGCGTCAGCAATAGGCCCTCGGGTTCAATCTAACGCAAAGCATCTATTCGTACTGTCACATCTCTGATAATAGCACGAGCATCCGAGCATCCATCGACAATATCTTAATCTGTTTCCAAAGCGAGCGAATCATCAGTGACCTGAATGCATTACTCACTGTGAGTCCGGTGCCCAATACGATAACATCATATTCCTCATCCATGTTGTATTACAGTGGATCTCCCTTCTTTAGCCAAATTTCCGCTGCAAAAAAAATCTGCAAAACGGTGTTGATGCAACAAAATATTTATGCAGAACCAGTCTGTTGTCCTATTACCGACAAAAAAACGAACTCTTTGCAAACAGTTATCGCTCGAATAATTTGATACGTATCACAATTGATCACTGCCTGTGGTGCGAGTCGCGACCGGCGAGAACAACCAAAGATGGCCCTGACCGCAGCACGAGCTCCAGCGGTGCTGAGACATTCGCGAAATAATATAGTGCACCTTTCAAAACGGAGATGATCATTGTTATTATGAATGTCATCAACCCAGAATAACAAATCAGCCACAAATACAGGTGCCTCAAAAATATTAGCGAAAATGCACATCCCGGGTAGTCTTAAGTTGTTGAATTTTCATTTCCCCATCCTACAGCTGAACGGCACAGGGCGCAGCCACATTATCAGATATCCCTCCGCCAACAACACTGAGGATGAAGCCTCTCTCAACATCGCGTGAATTAAAGTGCTGATGATAAAGATGAGGGCTGTTTTAGTGCTCAGCAAACGCAAAGGATTGTTCTACTTATATATATCAATATGCTCATAGTAATATGTGATCTGTTAATGATTAAAATGCGATCATGTGACAGAGAGGCTGCCTGTCAATATTTAAGCCCAATTAAGTGGTCCTGAAATTAAAGTGTCATCTGCACTCCAGGTGAAAAATTGCGAGGACCGACAAAGTTTGATTGCTAATAGGGATTGTGCAGTTAGAATAACTGTTTTTACAGGATCATTTATGATAAATAATACAGTTTACAATGTGGTCATTCTAGTAACAATGTATTTTTCAATGTACAACGGAGCACTGCAGGTATATAGATAGATTTTGTAATAGTATAATTATATCGTTATAATTATGGCTGAGTTTTAAATCAACGATGTTGTACAGCGGTTTAAATCTTTTTCTTTTCCAAAAACGCTTCCCTAGCGAATAATGAAAATATAGTTTATTTATATGATCTTCAGAGTAGCGACGCTGGATCTTGCGCCTGCGCGCTGCTCAAGGGACGAGAACGAATCGAGTCAGAAGAGAATCACATGATAGAAGAATGGGGGGAAAACAGTCACATGATCATCAGTGCTCTGCCATTCACGTGACTCTCCTGCATAATGACGGAAGTAGGAGTGCGGCGTAGTAGTCTCTTGACAATGGCCTCCACTTCAGTTTTATTATTTATATTCTCGATTTATAGCTGTTATGCTCAAGTGCCTCTGCTCATGTGGACCAGTGATGGGTACGTGACACGTTTGTCTCTTAAATATTGATTTCACTAGTACTTCAGAACACTGCTGTGCCTTTCATATATATGTTCAGGCAGCTGAATCAGCTAACAGTGACTTGGTAGACTGTCTATAAATTGGAAAGCGCTTGGTAGAGGTTGATTACTGCGGACAAAGTTTCAAGTCATCCTGTTTCTGTTGAGGAGGTTTGCAAACTGAATGATATCTTTGTCAATACAGCTACAGTATGCCACATCTGGCTCAACCAGCAGCTGGTCAGGCTGTGTCTGGTGGGCAGCTGGTGTCTTATCTGAAATCTACCTTGTCCACTGCTCCTCATAATGTGCTGCTCTTCTTACAGGATAAGGTAAAAAAAACTTCATCTGTTTAAAATGTTGGGGGAAATAATGCCACCCTAGTGCATTGATTCTTGTGTTTTTATCTGCTAGTTAGTCTTATAATACAATATTATCACGTTATATGACCATTTTAATTGTTTGAAATATGTGATATAATGACCAATATGCTGTATGTTAGGAAAATGATCTCACACAATTATCTCAAGAGAAAAATGGCCCTTAAAAGTAATTCCACATATTTTCCTTTTAATGAAAAAGTACATTTCTAACATTGGTAAGAATCTTTAGTAAAGATTTTAGTATTTGTGAGAATCTGATAAAGTGAAATATAAAAAGTTTATAGTGTGATCAATGTAGTAGCAATGTATTTTACATTGTGGAATTATTAGTGAAGCAGCTTCTTCCTTTAATACTGATATTTTTACTCTCAGAGCTACTGGACTTGTCAGTGTAGTGTGACTTTGAGCCACAGTCTTACTTCCCCATCCATCTTCCCCTGGACATGCCAGTATTTCATTACAGTACAATTATGATCATTTGTGCACTGACTATAAACACTTTTTTGGTAATTGAAATAAAATTAAAATTAAATTAAATGTAAACATTGGTTGAAACATTTATTTCAGTTAGCTGCCAAGACATTTTTATTTTCCTTTTAAATTCTAAAAGTATGAAAACTAAAATAAAAGTAAATTAAAGCTATATGTAAAACTTTTTATAAAATTTTTAAAATATTAAACTGGTAACACTTTATTTTACAGTCCTGTACTATGTACTTAAAGCAATTACAATAGCTGGGTTATAACTAGGTACTAACTCTGTAAAATAAAGTGTAACCAAAAAATTAATCAAAATGATGAAACCACATAACAAAATTACTAAAACTGAAAATGAAAATATAAAAATTACATTCAAAATATGAATAAGTAGTATAGTATTAATAATACTGAATATCTTTATGCAATGTAACAACTGACTCTTTTTGCCTGCTCTCCCCACTATGTAGCTAAGTATTGATGACTTCACCATGTACGGTGGAGTGTTTGGGAACAAGCAAGACAGTGTCTTTTTAAACGTAGAGGTGAGTGTGCTCTTTATTTTTTTAATCCTCGAAGGATGTCATACCTAGATTTTCCTCTAAAATTCTTATACATTTTTCTTTCTTGGTATTCAAGTCAGCAATTCAGTCATCATCCAGTCCTCTGGTGTTGCCAGCCCTGGACTGGTCTGCATCGGATTCAGTCCTGGAACTCTTTAAGGGCGAGCTGGGTATCCCAGCGGTTCACATCAACCCAAGCACCCTAGAGGAAATCAAGCTGAACACCGCACAGCCTTCACTGCTGGCTGTCCATCTCCCTTACACAGCTGGGTAAGATGTTCTTTTGCAACTTTTTCAAAGAATATTTTCTAATATTATACGTCACACCAAACTGATGAATTTTGTGTTTTAGAACAAACATGGCACAAAATTTCAGTAAAATGAAGGAATTGGTTAATGTCTCAATGCTTTTGCAAGACGCTCTGAATTTTAGTAATGTTAACTGCCCTTCTTTGTTCTGTTTGCAGTTTTGTTATCATAATAGTTATTAAAAACTTAAACTTAGTTTTGAAATGTTCATTTGAAATGTTGCTTTGATAAATTAAATCTAAATATAAAATTGAAAAAAAAAAATGACAAAAGCACAACAATTATTACAATTTAAGCTAAAATGGAAAATATTAAAATAAAAGCTATTTCAAATATTAATAAATAATATAATAGTATATAAATAATACTTAAATAACACTGACTTTACTTTATTTGAATGTCAGGGCTCAATCAAAGGAATCGCTTTTAAAAAATGGTGAGTAGTTACGTTTCTTTTTTTTTTTGATGATGATTTTTATATAATGATAATGTATTGCTTTTTATGTTTTAATTCTAAATTGATGGCATGTGTTCATCAGTATTGCTGTTCTATAGTATATAAGATTTCTTTTCTTGTTAGATGAGATCATTGGAAAGGTCCTTGACATGTTCAAATCTCAGGACGTGCCTTATACTGCTGTATACACTGGCCTCAAGCCCTCTAGAGTAAGTCATCACATTTACATTACATTTAAATTTATTAATTTCACAGACACTTTTTTCCAAATGAGGAACATCACAAGGGCAAAGTTAGTATTTACTGCACGTTGTCTATTTGTTCTCTCACACTACAGGGCTTTTCACACTTGAAATAATTAGACCTGGGTCATTGTAAACCCCGGGTAAACATATCTTGCTTCACGTATTACACTGCTCATGATTTACCCAGAGTTACCAATTAATCCTGGGTATTTTCGCACTGTACATTCCAAAACACTGCGTTAATGACAAATGCAGCACACAATATGGTTACGTAAAGACTATAGGATTGTGCATTCCTCATAATATTGCTGACTATACTATCAAGTTTATCCTGAATGGACTATTCTGACTATAAAAGTAAGAATAAAATGGTCTCTTCTATTTGTCACTCTAATTTTTTATGAAATCCCAGGTAAAAAGGTGTGCTAACTTTCTCTAAATTGTAAGTGTGAAGCGTTCCTTTACCCAGGGTTTAGAACGATGATATCCCAGGGTTAAACGCAGTGTAAAAAAAGCCCTTTGGTTCCTCTTCGTTTGACACACTAAAGGTCATGACAGCGTTGGTGTCCTTTTTTTTCTTCTATAGGTCATTGAAGATACCCCAGTAATGGCAGGAAGTTCTGTGGGCCGATCACTACTTCAGACACCAACAGTTCCGTCTGTGAAACCCCCAGTTGTCTTCAGCAACACAACAGGGCAACCCTGTATCATGATGTGGGCTGACACTCTCCTCGCCAGCTACTCTAAGAACGAAGTTGATTTGGGAATATACATTTTTAATGGTTCTGCTACCATGACTGGTTCAGTTTGCAATGAAACACTGTCAAGGTCAGAAGCATTTTCAAGCGGTATACATTTCAGCATTGTTCATATATAAGGAAAGTATAAAATATTAGAATTTTTTTTTTTCAGACTTGTCCTGAATTTCCAAAACGTTCTGGGTTTTCAATCCCTTCAGCTTATGTGAGTATTTAACACACAATCCATCACTGACACACATCTTTGTGGTTTTGATGAACAGGATTCTCTGCCATTATTGGATATGATGTGCATTCTGTCTTGAAGAGAAAAAAACAACAACATAATTTTACATACATTTTTAATACTTCCCTAAAGCTTCTCTATGCGCAAGATCTTCTTTCCTGTGTCTGCTCGCAACTGGACCGTCATGGATCAGGTTGTGCTGGAGTATGACGGGCAGAGGGCGACCTTTAACGGCAGTAGGGGTATCTATGCTCCTGCAGAGTATTCTTTCCATTGCCAGAGCGTAAGCAGTGTTCAGAGCCCACTGCTGGTGCCTTTCAATGCTACCGACAACGCTACCCAATGGAAGCTGATCTTCACTGATTTTCAGGTACTACTCATAGTTTTCAGTCACATGACTGGCGTGGAGACCTAGAGGGTAAAATATCCATAGAACTGCAGCACAAGCCTCTCAGTTTTACATCTGTTTCAAGCCACTGGTATTTAGGTCACCTCTCAAATGAAGAAAACGAAAATATGTCGACAAAGTGCAAGTTTTGGGCACAATATACAACACCTGCTGCAGTATTTTAATCACTAAAACCAGTGGGATATTCTAAAATACTTAATGTGAAAAACCCTTAAAGTACCTTAATGCAGTGTTATTAAAAGATCAAATTAAGTAAAACACCTTATTGATGATGCATACTATATATAGGCGAGCAGATGAACCCAGAATATGCACATAACATGCTACATGGGTAATGAGAAACTGCGCTTTGCGTTTATATTCTGGATTCATCTGCTCACCTGTACAACAGTATGCACATTCAATAAGGTGTATATTTAAAGTGGTCTTTTAAAGGATTAGTTCACTTTCAAATGAAAATTAGCCCAAGCTTTACTCACCCTCAAGCCATCCTAGGTGTATATGACTTTCTTCTTTCTGATGAACACAATCGGACATATATTAATAAATATCCTGACGCATCCAAGCTTTATAATGGCAATAACTTTACCAAACAAGTATGAGCTGAAGAAAGTGTCTCCATCCACATCCATCCATCATAATCATATTCCATATGGGTCCGGGGGGGTTAATAATGGCCTTCTGAAGCGATGCATTTGTGTAAAAAAACAAACAAAAAAAACAATTCTGCTTACGAAGAAAGTGTAAAACTCTAGCAGTTCAAAAAGCTTACGCTACATCCTAAGCCTTCCCTATTCAACTTATGGAAAAAGTGTAACTGATGCAACTCCAGTTACGGAAGGTGGTCTGGATATTTTACTTCATAACTTAAATATGGATTTTTTTTTTTTTTTACACAAACGCATTGTTTTGCTTCAGAAGGCCTTTATTAACCCATCTGAGCCGTTTGGAATGTGTTTATGATTGATGGATGTGGATGGAGACACTTTCTTCAGCTCATACTCGTTTGATAACGCTTACTGCCATTATAAAGCTTGGATGCATCAGGATATTTATTATTATTTCTCAGATTGTGTTCATCAGAAAGAAGAAAGTCATATACACCTAGGATGGCTTGAGGGCGAGTAAAGCTCGAGCTAATTTTCATTTGAAAGTGAACTAATCCTTTAAAAGACCACTTTAAATATACACCTTATTGAATGTGCATACTGTTGTACAGGTGAGCAGATGAATCCAGAATATAAACGCAAAGCGCAGTTTCTCATTAACCATGTAGCATGGTTTATCCTTTAACATCCTAAGGTAGCATCCTTTAATGTCACATTGCTACTTAGAACAAACCAGGTAAAAATGACAATGGAGGAAAGCCTTGTTTTGCCCTCCAGATGGGCATTCCTATAAGGATGTGATGTCATGTGAAAATGAGGAATTGTATTGCAAAAAAAGACTCCACATACTGCAGCTGATTTATGTGGCCTTTGTTTCCAACAGATCCAAGGCTTCAACCTTACTGGTGAAATGTTCTCATATGCCAGCGATTGTGCAGGGTTCTTCACTCCGGGGATTTGGATGGGCCTGCTGACCTCTCTGCTCATGGTGCTCATTCTTACCTACGGCCTGCACATGATCATGCAGCTTCGCACAATGGACCGCTTTGACGATCCAAAAGGCCCAGCGATTTCAGTGCCTCAGAGTGAGTGAATGAGCCAAAAAAAACAAAAATAAAACCTGTGATGTTGTCAAACTGTAAAAAATATACTATGTATGTCAAAAACATCCAGCCCTTAATGTGGGTGTCAATCAGGAATTTCCGGATCTAGCATGAGTATTTGAATGTTTTTAGGAGTAAGTATAATATATTCAGAGGCAAAAAAGTTTTTTTCAAATTTATTTTGGTGTCTTGTAGAAAGTGCTGAAATCTCCTTTACATTACATTTTTAATTATTACATTAAAACGTTAATAATATTTTACAATAAGGTTCAACACATTAACTAGGAGTTATATGCAATAGCTAACGTGAAATAACAATTAAAACAAATTTTGACACCATTTTTAATGTTCATTTCTAATGTGGTATATAAACATTTAAAGTTGTAAAAATTAGCTTTGTGTTATGAGTGAACATGGATCAACATTAATTTATAAATATAAAATTAATATAAAATTGTTAATTGATCTAGATCAGTGGTTCTCAAACCTGTCTTGGAGTACCACCAGCCCTGCACATTTTGTATGTCTTCCTGAGCTAGATTAAATGTTGTAAAATTGTTCATTTACTTTAGTTGATACCTAATTATCATTAGATACCAAATCCATTAACTAATTTTGATAAATTGAACTTTTTGTAAAGTCTTATCAAGGTTTCACATAGACATTTCAGTACACATACAGTGCACGTTTCTCTGTCTAGTGGTAAACTAGTAAACTTATGAACGCAATTACATTTTTTACACATAACTTGCACTGTTATCTTTAGGACTACTGTTTGTTTTATCTCAACTTTTAAAACTGGTTTATTTCTCACCTTCTATTAGATTTGTATATGTTTGTGTAGTTATACATTTAAGATTTGCCAATATTGAATTATACCAAATATACAATTGAAGTGCCTAAGGTGAACTGGTCACTGCATGGAAAATAAAAAGTGCTAAATAAAAACAAGCCATTAAGTGAAATTGTTTTATTGACTGACAGACTGACTAATAAAAGTGCCAAAAGTACCCAATATTCATGTATTTTCAAAGGATACAATGTTTGAGATGGCTAAAGTTGTGTATAAATTAAAAGGTTTAATACAATATACTGTCTCAGAATTTTGCTTTAGCCTGTGCGACTGGATGTAAATTTAATTGAAGTGACTAGTTTATAAGCTCATTGGCTATATGTTAATATGTTTAGGTACAGTCCAGTGGGATTCATTTGTTTTGTATAATACTCGTTTTGTTGGGCATTGTGAAACGTGCAGATATTGTATATTCTGGAGATATGAATTCAAATGTGTAGTTTTCTTCACCAGATTTGCTGTCAGAGTGGTGCAACATGTTAAAAAACATCCTTGTCTCTAACTAAATGATTAAACTATTACAAAACATTGAATCCGTTGACTGAATCTGAGCATTTATTGGTAGCCGTGTGTGATACAGAAGCAGCTGTTGTGTTATGCTGGTTATATTTTGCAATATAAAACTTACCCAGTACACAACTGATCATACAAAATCAAATTTCACAACATTACACATTTGTCAAAATCAGACATTCTGGAGTTACTCAAGCATTCATTTCAAATAAAGTTGAACCCAAGTGTCTTTTGTTTTAGCCAGATGCCAGATGGCTCAGTGAAATACAGATTTGATTACAACTTTGTGTTCAGCATTTGCATTATGAAAGAGTCATTCCTGGCTTAGAAGGACAAATTAGGCAGTACCATGGCTTAAAACAACTATGAAACAGCCAATCGCTATAATACAATCTTTCAAAAATTACAAGTAGAAAAACACAGCCCACTTCCTTTGGGGAAAATTTTACATTTTGTTAAAATGAATTTCTAATTTACCTATTTTTCATCAGAAATAGTTGAAAATATTAACTGAACTTAACCACAAATAATTCTTAAAGTTACAGCGTGAATAAATGATGACATTTTTTACATTAAATGACAATTTTTTGTTTTGTTTTTGGTCAACCACAATTCCTAACCATGCTTTCTGCCAAAAAAAAAGACTGATTAAATTAAAGATTTGAGCATTTGTAGGTATTTGGGTCTTGAGTATTTTGGACAATTATGTAATAATAAATAATGTAATCATAAATAAATCTTATCTTCATTAGATCATTTAGAGTCTAATCGAGACTAATAACAAAGCATTTCTAATGAAATTTGAACCTGTACAGATTCTGTGCTAGTGTACAAAAACCCCAAGAAAATGAAAAGGCACTATGTTCTTCAGCAAGATTGATATAATCTCTCAATTTAAAATGTGCACTGCAAATCGCATTCTGCAGTAAATTTGCTAGAAGGTTAATGCATACATAACTGCAATTTTTTCCAAATGAAAAGTGAGAACATAGGCTAAACTAAAAGCTGCAAGCATTGTACGACTTTTCGTTTGGTTTGGCTTCACAAATCACATTGACATTCATCTTTTTTTAAATAATTTATGCTAAATGTAGCCCTCAACAAAATTAGTGAGGTATAGATCCAGTGCATTTTGAAGAGTAACAAACACAATTAAGTGAAGAGTAAAAAAAATAAAGTTGTTAACAAGCAAATACATTTGTGAAGACAGATCTGTTTCAGAGAATGAGAATACAGATTGGGGTGAAGTTAGCGACTGCTAGAAATAAGTCCAATCAAATTAAGCTTGGCTTTTCAAAAGGTCTGATTCTGGAGAAATCAGTCAGCCTCTCGAAGGATTCTCAGAAGTGCTTATATAAATGATATACATTTGCAGGATGCTTCACTTTCCCCATGACAGCTTCACTTTCCCCATGACAGCTTCATGGAATTACTTCCTGAAATTATCACTGTAAAAGAATATGATGAGTAATTTACAAAAAGTGACAGAATAATGCATGCTTTTAATGTGCTCAAGACAAATAAGAACGAAAAATGAACTATAAATATTATAATATATATTTTTAAGGTATTAAAACTTGTAAGCCCCAGTTAAAAAGCTATCAGAAACTATATACGTAGTGTCCAGAAGATACTCAGGCCTGTTGATGAATAAATAGCAACATGCGTAATCAGGTATGGATATGCTAAATGCATGGTCATGGAGGAAGAACTTTCAAAACTTCCTCCACAAATACTCTTAATTGGCTTTTTCCTCAAATTCTTACACTTTTGCATCCATCCTGAAATATAACCACCCACGCTGATGTTCATGATGTCCAGAAACTTTGGCTGTCCACTCATGGTGAGGTAACACATTAAAGAGAAAGTTACATAGTTCCTATTGTCCTTACCATGTATGGGAGGATGTTATAACTCTCTATCTTCATTTCTAGTCGCCACCTTTTCAGAATACACATGTTTTGACCTGCAATCCAAAAGTGCAGCAATTGTCTGCATGTGCATGACTAAATAGCTGGGTATATTAAACTTCAATCCAGCACCAACTTGCAAGACCCGACCCCCCTATTCAAACACAGGAAACTATGGAAGCTTGTTTCTGCCGTGGAATAAGAAAAATAAAGGCAATTCCGCCTTTTTATCTTACAGTTCTGACATTTTTTTTCTCAGTAGCATGCAATAGTGAGGGAAAAAAAAGGCAATATATCCTGCAGCTGTCTTAGAATTGTGAGATTCAATTGCGAATTATAAAGTCAGAATTGCGAGATATAAACTTGAGACTAACTCGCAATTCTGAATCGAGACCAGAGGTCGCGTTAACCGAAGCAGAGCGCGAGTTCAGTCTCCAGAATCAAATGAAAACGATGCTTTTGATTACACACAGGCAGGCACCCAATTTAAGTCCATTTTATAATAATAAATTTATTATACTTATACTTACATAATTAAGTTTCTAATCCAGTTCGTTTTGTTTTAAATGGTTTGTTTTGTTATTTTTCTTGCTCACTATCAAGTTTATGGTCAACAAATGGCTTTTCTGTGTAATGTTACGTGACATTGTTTCCAACACTGGTTGAACTGATTAAGACGTGATACAGATTTGGTAAGCTACTGTATCTTTCAACATATTTTCTGATGTTCATTCATGTTTATTTCGTTCTGTAAGGAAGTAAAGAGGAAGGGATGATCGTGTTCACTCACGCTCCGCAACAAATGTTCAAGATGAAAACTGAAAAGTGACGCACAGTCTTTGTTCAACTTTCTTTTCATAATATAAATAAATGCATAGCCTAGGCCCATTTGCTTATCCTGTAAGCTCGTGAATAAAAATGAAAATGTGGACAAAAAAAACCCAAAAAACTATTAAACGTATAATTATCATTAAAATATGATATCATCAAAATGACGGACAGTGCGAAAGCGAAAGTCTAACGCGACCTCTGCTCAAGATATAAATTTGCAAATCTGACTTTTCTTCTCTGAATAGTAATATATAAACTCACAATTCTAAGGAAAAAAAAAAAAAATCAATGTCAGAACTATACGATGAATTGCAATTGTGAAAAATGAGTCAGAATCTTAACTCAGACGGAAACATCTTCCATAGAAAAACCAAAAAAAAAAAAAAACTTCCACCAAGAAAAAAACAACACAAAGCTTCACATAAAGGCTATCAGCTTTAAAAGGTCGCAAAATTGAAGACATTTACACAAGAATTTTTCATGGGAACACAATGAAGCATTTTGTGGTTTGATATATTGTTGCATATATATTTGTTTAATTACCTGCTCAAAATATTGACTGTCCACTTTTTCAGCATTATCCCAAAATGGACTTAAACTTTTTTATAATAAAAGCCATGAACTAAAACAACCAATTCTGAGATAAATCACGTCATTATATATTTTTATTTGAAACAAAAAGCATAAAAGTGCCAGAGTGTGCACTTAAATGCTCATGAGAAAATGAACTGCTCATGAAGCACTGTGGCTGTGAATGACATAATTGACATAAAATAAAATACAATCTAACACTACTGACTTGAAGCCTGTTTATATCTAGTCACTTCATGCGTTTTCTATGATTGGATAGCTATCCGCTCATTCAATCTCATAATGCACCGCAATAAAGAGTATACAACTGATGTACACTCAACAGATAGAGAATACCCTAAATGGAATGCCGAACTAATTCCCGCGTCTCTACAGAAAAAGGCGCGGGAATTATGGATCAAGAAAATGCTGGTCCAATCCCCAACAGTGTAATATCATGCAGGTTTAAATTGTTTAATTAAGGTTTACATGATAGTTTCCATGACAGGTTAAGATAAATCTTTTCAGTACTACTGAAGCTGCCAGTTAACGAAGTGTCAAATGATTTTTAAACTGCAAGCACAAACTATGCAAAACTTCCGGCGCGTTCAGTGTCCGAATTCGCTCACTTGTTTTCATTCACTCCTTTAAGTTGACAATATTAGTGGAGTAATGTAGGGAATAGTGAATGAGGGTATACAGTAGGAGGCGATTTTGAACACAGCTCTGGTGTAAATGCCCTCCGAAATGCTTGCGAGACAGATTTAAATCCGATCACACCAGATATAATGGCGCTATTGCAACACATCGCCGCAGATGAGTAGCGAAGTATCTCTTCAGCAAGCTGACGCGCAAACTGCCGCAAATGAAACTAAAAAAAGCAAGTTGCAGACACTCAAAACAATCATCTTCATTTAAAGTAGTCAGACTAAATGATCTTGCCATTCGGCATCAATGTTCTGATGCCGTTTTCTGCATCAAATGCAGTTCACATCTGGTGCTGTCGCTGACATGAACTCCATTAAATTTGCAAATAGCGCGGAAATTGAAGATCGGATTCTTTTTGCGGAGACACATTTATGTGGCCAAGTGTAAATGGAACAGTTTTAACAAATCAGATAGCTATCCCATCAATAAAAACACTAAGTTACCATGTGTAAACAGACCCTTAGTAACCAATTATGTAAACAACACATTTGACTGCAGAATATTCAGGTATATGCAAATATACAAGTATGAAGGTTTGAAGGTATGTTCCAATGGAAACAGCAACAACAACAACAAAAAATGTCAATTGAAGTGAACAACTAAATATTCACAGCTTGAAAATAGAGGGATACTGACTCACTTATGTCATTCGCACAGCTTCATGGAAGCAGAGACTTTTTTTGAAAGGTGGAGTTCTCTTCAGGATTATGGATAATCTAGTTCTACACCAGGGAAGGGTCACCAACTTTTCAGAATACTCATGTTTTGAGCTGCAATCTAAAAGTCTGGTAATTGTCTGCATGGATAAATATCTGAGTATATATTAAACCTTAACCTCAAAGTCATCTCTATCTCCCATGGAAAATGTATGTGAAACCACCTGTTTTAAAAATCTGAATGCAAAACATTCATATTACCCCAATATAAGAGTGCAAGAACAGCCTAGAAAGCAAAAAGCAACTAAGACAATGCAAATAACTTACCGTTTCTTGTAGACAACCACTCCAATGATTCCAGCTAAACAGAGAAGAATTGTAAGTATTAACGACTAACCTTGATTTAAACAGAAAAAAAAGATCTTGAGAAATGTTCTAATAATTGTTAGAATTCTACATAAAATGAAAACGAAACTCATTTTCTCATATATCTTACAAATAAAAATAAAACTGACACTGTGTGATAGTTGTAAGGGGGATTTGCCAAAAATGAGTTAATTTCCAGTGATGCTGTTAGCAGGAGGATGTTATTTTAAATATTTTAAGTGTGCCAGGCTCTCCTGCTCTTTTTGGAGTGTTGTGGTTTCTTCTACAAAATGCTACCATGTTTGTTGGAACATGTAGAGCAAACGTCTAAAGCAATGTCTGCATTTCTAATAGCACTTGGGATTTCTTTGATTCAGCTGGGGTTATGATCCTCGGTCAAACCTGGCTAACAAAGTGCTGCAACTTATATGATGGAATTAACGTCAAGCATGCAAAATATGCGCAAAGCAGTCATATTTCGATTTGTGCTGAATGAGAGAGTACGTCAGCCCAAGTTTATTTGTATAGCACATTGAATCTCCATTCGTCCAGAATTGTGCAGTTCTCAATTCTTTTTTTGTTTTGTTTCAAACAGAGATCACGATTCTCCCACGATTCTGAACAAACAACTAAACAAAATAATTTACTAGAGATTCTGACAAAATGTTAATAGCTACAGTCTATTTATAATGTTTAATCTAAATTATTTAGAAAAAGAAAAAAAAACCTCAATACAGATTCAATGACTCGCTTATAAATACTTCACTTGTTTTATTACTGGATGAATCAGTGTTTCTGAACTAATCTCTTGAATGAATGATTCATTGACAAATACATAGTTACTTGTTGCAACCTACTTTCAAAAGGTGATTTGCTCTATTTTGACTGCTACCATAGACATCTGTGTTACCAATTTTATTATTTATAGTTAGGATAAAAACAAAGAAATAACGATACCATGTGGTTTAAAAACGTATACTTTTCATTTCGGTTTTGTTCTGAATTCTATTATATTTAAAGGATTTGCTGTGGAGGGAACCTACATACAGGTTTATAATGTTCGTAAACATTTTACATTATTTCAGAAAGTAATAATAAAATGTGGCTTCTACACTGAAAGGGGTGAGCAATTAAAAATAAATAAAAAAAGAGGAAAAATTCAATCATATTTAATCAAATTATCTGTCTTCTTGCATTATTGTGTTTATTACTAAAAAAAAAAAAAAAAAAAAAAAAAAAGCTAATTGTTTAGATTTTTTTCTTCTTTAATTATTTCATAACTGGGTTTATGTAGACATGTAGATTATCTGGTAAATTATGCAGACTGAGACTTACCCAGAGAAACCACTACAGCCCCTACAATCAATCCAACTACTGAAAATAGAGAAAGTTAAATGAATAGATTAAGACAAAATGAACAATACAAGACATGTCCTTGCAATATATTAGTAAAAGAAACAAATCATTTTGTAACACTTTTATCAAATTTAAACATAACTTATATGTAAATTGTCGTTTTAAAGCAAGCTACAACGACCAACCAGAAATATGACATTTTTTTTTTTTTTTCAACGGACAACCTCTGAGCTGACAAGCACAAACAATTAAATAGGTCACAATCTAATGTCAAAGATACAAAAATGAATTTACAGCAGTGCTAAAAATCATCATATATTATAATCCACCAGTTTCATACATTTAAAAAAGATCAAGGAGCCACAGTTTCTAACAATAGGAATAGGAATCAGCTCTTTATTGAATAGTATAGCAAAATGATAAAAACTGAACTTACCTGTAGAACTGAGTGGTGGATTTGGGTTTTCTGTGTAATAAAAATTAAAAAAAATAACAGTTAGTGTGTTTGTGTGAAAGAAAGAGAGAATCTAAGATTCAAATACAAATAGCATACATATCATCTAATAACTTAGATGAAGTACATTTGAAAACAAACATGTAGTAGATAGGAAAGATACAGTGCAGCAAAGAATTCTTAGACAGAAAGCATTTAAACAGTTATGCTGTATAAACAGAGGTATAATTACACTCATGGTTAGAAAAAAAAGAGTGTTCCCCTTAACAGTCCCATTATAAAAGGGCTAACAACATTAAGACTTGGTTAGAGAGAGAAACGAGAAACTTTCTGCAGTAGAACTGACAATTAACAATGTAAAATGACCAAATAATTGCCAATATTAAAAAAAAACCAGCCCAAAATATATCAAGATATCAGTACAAGTGCCAATATCATAAAATGCTACAGTGTTATTTATTCTTAAATTAGAGTTAGTTAAATTGGCAATGATACAGAAAGTTGATGATTTGGGATCATTCAGAATTTTAGTAGAGGTGGGGGGAATGTTTCAATGATGAAATGAATTGACCTTAGGCAACAGAGCACTTTCAAAACAAGCCCAATCCATCTCAATGTAAGGGCTTTCCATGCAACCTTCCATTTACAGCCTGTCTTCACTCTCAGCAAACATATGACGCTAGAACACCTTTTCTTACTCTTTTACTGGATATTATGAAAAATAATTAAGATGAAACATCTGTGTAAAATGTCATCTTAATATGTTTAAGGCCACAAAAAGATTTTTTGCGTACATAGGGTTTCAGTTGTTGTGACCAAATGTGTTGTGAAAAGCACAATACAAATAAATTGAATTATACCTACTACCTCAGATCAGATCAGAGGTAGTAGATCATGAATTTAGAGGATACGTACAGCCGTACTTTAATTCCCAAAAAGATTGGAAGAAAATAAAAATGAATAATAATAATAATAATAATAATATTTTATTATATAATAATAATATTTTCGTGACACAACTACAGAAAGTTTCTTAGCTCTCTCTTTCTGGATTTTTATGTCGTTAACTCTTTAAAACATGGCCATTTGGAGAACATAAATGTGTATCAAAAATTTTTATAACGGAGTACAGATTCAAAAAGGACAATACCATCTTTAGGTAGAATCTTGGATGTTACTTTCGTGGTAGTTGTGGTTGTTGTGGTTGTTGTACGTAGGGCTGAGAGTCAAACATGTAACATACACATTCAGTTAGGGAACTAGAAATATGAGTTCAAGAAGTCTAGATAATATTAGAAATACAAATCACACTCTTATATGCTTAAAATTAGAAAGAGAAGAAACTTTCTAAAGTTTTCTTTAGAGATCCAATGACAGTTCATAGGAATGTACATAAAAAATACTTTTGAGCCAAAACGCATGAAATTACCATCATCATATTAATCAATATATAAACTTACATGTAAACAATTACTTATCCTGTAAGTAAATGTATTCATCATTAAACATTTTACTGATCAACAGGGAAAAAATAGGAAAAAAGAAAAAAAAAAGAAATTGACAAATATAAAAATATTCTTTTTTATCTCGACTGGCATTTTAACTGTAATGTACCCAAACATTTTGGCAGATCTGGTTTAAAAGTCCCATCCTCTGAAAATTCAGTATTTAGTATGTTTTTGAAATGTTATTGGTGAATCATGATTTGTTGGTGAAAACATCTGTACTCAGATTTCATGCACAAATCTGTTCATATGCATGGCTAGTGAATAAGACCAAATGTATTTTGAAAAGCGCAATACAAATTAATTGAATTATACCTACTACCTTTGAGATTAGATTATACCACCAGATCAGAGCAGGTATATATAAGTATGTCTATGAATTTAGAGGATACGTACAGCCATACTTTAATTTCCAAAAAGATTTGAAGAACATAAAAATGAATAATAATTAGAGGTGTTGAGATTTTTGTAATCAGATCCCTGAATCAAAATTGAATCAAATTGTGAGCTTGCTAAAAATTCTCATAATTCGTGACACCACTACAGAAAGTTTCTTAGCTCTCTCTTTTTTTTTTTTGTCATTAACTCATTAAAACAGGGCCATTTGGAGAACATAAATGTGTATCTAAAATTTTTTATAATTGAGTATAGATTCAAAAAGGACAATACCATCTTCAGGTACAGTCTTGGGTGTTACTTTTGTGGCAGCTGTGGTTGTTGTAGGTAGGGCTGAGAGTCAAACATGTAACATACACATTCAGTTAGGGAACTAGAAATATGAGTTCAAGAAGTCTAAATAATATCAGAAATACAAATCACACTCTTATACGCTTAAAATTAGAAGTTCATAGGAATGTACATAAAAATTCCTTTTGAGCCAAAAGGCATGAAATTATTATTATCAATATATAAACTTGTATGTAAAAAAAAAAAAGTCAATATATGTAAACAATTACTTATCCTGTAAGTAATTGTATTAATTATTAAACTTTTTACTGATCAACAGAGAAAAAAAAAAAAAAAAAGACAAGTAAAAAATTATTCATTTTTATCTCTTGACTGGCATTTTAACTGTATTATTGATAATATTTAACTCTGATATTGATACCTGTTTAGTGATGAAGTAATTTTCAATTACAGTAGAGTGTGTATCATTTAACGTCACCTGTTAACTCTACTATTACCAATAGCAATTGAAACAAAGAGGATCACAAAGGCATCTTATAATTAAAATAGAGGTAGAGGTCTTATGGTCCATATTCCAAATCTTCTGAAACCATCCTATAGCACTGTGTTAGGAATAAAATTTAAAAAGCATAATCAATTGATAACTTTCTGCTCTATCAAAGTGCCCAAAATGCTTATTTCCATGGCCGTCAAGATCTGAAATATTGTGCACAAGTTGTATGGGTGACTTCTAGGGTGTTGTTTTATCATTTGGAGCTCCACATGTCATTCACTTTCTGCTAAACATGTCCCTTTGTGTTTCACAAAAGAACAAAAACAAACCGATCTGGAACAACACAAATATAATTTAATAAAATGCAGTTTTACCGATGCACTGTGGTGGTTCAGGTTTCCATCCCTCTTCTGAACACACAATATGATTTTCTCCTTTTATTATATAGCCCTCTTCACATCTGTAATCTATAAAGCTTCCCAGTTCGTAGGTGTCTTTGCTAATGATTCTCTGCATGTGAGGAATGTCAGGCTTTAGACACAGCTCTGAAAAAAAGAAAAGAAAAAAAGTTTACGTAAATGAATTGTATTAATCATTAATCATTTTATTCATCAACAGGGGGGGAAAACGAAATTCACAAGTAAATTTTTTTTTTTTTTTCTATAATTTTAACCGCAACTTACTTAAACATTTTGGCGGATCTGGTTCAAAAGTCCCATGCTCAGTACAATGAAGAGATGAACTTCCAATAAGACTAAACCCTTTATTACATTTGTAGGACACAGCATGTAAATAAAAATAATCCTGTAAAAGCTGATCCACAAGTTGTCCATTTTCAATGGTTGGAGGTGCCTCACATTTCACAGCTAAAGAGAAAAAAATCCTGGTGAATAGATATTCTTTTCAGGTGCATCTCAAAGTGAAGAGCACATAATTGTTTATACTCACCAGGAATGGTTCTGAATTAATGCGTGCTCTTTCATGTCTTGTTTCACTTGAATTTAAGAAAAAAACCTCACCTTCACAGACAGGATCTCTGCCATCCCATCCCTGATCTCGGCACCATCTTTCTTTCACCCGCCCAGCTAATATATATCTGAAAAAAATCATCATCTTTTTACCAAATACTTAATCACAGCACACAATCTAAATCTAAAAATACATGGTTAAAACAGCACAACCTGACTTTCACTTACCCTGTGTCACAAACCGCTGTAATTTTGTCGCCAAATAAAATTCCAGTTTGTTCATATTTCCCATTAAGAAAATCTTGAGGACTTCCACAGGATTTTCCTATGAAGTGTTAAAGATATTATTGAATTATTAAGATCTGGTGGTCTTCACATACTTCTGAAAATAGTCTTTAGTGCTGCTTCACTACATACGAGATATGTATTTATTTTAAGGATTTGCTGACCTATACGCTACATCCTTCACATATCTAAATTAAAAATAAAAAAAAATAAAAAATTCAAAGGCACTTTAGTGCAATTTATGAATGTAAGGAACTCAAAACATATTTATTGACAGTACATACTTATGCAATTTAATTCCAGACTTGTCCACTCGTTTCCCATACAAGTAACAGATTTAGATGCTCTTCGGTTAACTGGGTCTCGTACATATCCAGTTACACACTCAAATGTTACAGTGGATCCACTTGGGAAACTCTGAGTAGAGAGATAAGGTGGGGACAAGATGGCATTTCTTGATTCAAATGAAGGCTGTGTACACTGTGCTGTGGAGAAGAACATAAAACATATGCTTTACAGTAAGCTGCTGCAATACATTTTCAACCATCATCATTATTATTTGCACTAATCTGTAATCTCAAATACTGAAACTAAAGCAGATTTTAGACACAACAGTGACTGATTATACACACACTTGTATATCTGCAACTTAATGGAGTGTATAACTACATTAATACAGTTATATCGCTGTTATTGTTACAAAATATATTAAGGTTACATAAATATTTGGAAACTGTGGACAAAAACACATCTGCTGGTTAAGGTCATGATTAAATCAGTCCTGACAGCATTATAAATGCACCAAAGAAAAGCTGGCCAATATGGCATTTTAAAGGGCTGATGTGTTTGGGTCTATGAACCTGATGACATTGTTCAGGCCCATATAAATAGTAAAATAATTTTGGATTCATGAGCAAAATGGAAGTCATGTGCGTTTGCTGTGTTTACAGTTAAGATTTCAGTTAATTCTGTGTACAGTAAGCATGCTATAACCATCAAGCTTTGGGTTAAATCTTTTCTGTTTGCAAAGCATTATTAGTTGCTAGTATCAACATTATACAATTGTGTACTGTTTATTCAGTGAATTAACTTAAAAAGTGCCATTTTTTATTATTATATTACAGTTTTACACAATTCTTGGAATGGAAATGTTATCCACCTTTTTTTGCATTTTAAAAAATGGAGTCATGCCACTCAAAAGGACAGAAGCAAATTGTTTCAAATAATAAGGTTGCACTACTAATAATCCTTATCTGTCAGACTGACCGAATAAGCTGTAAATTTTCCATCATTCTCTATTTGTATCCATCAGGACATTGGTATTACAAGAATAAAGCTCTTTTCAGAAAAAACTATAGATATAGAAAGACGGTTCACTCCTATTAGTAATGAATGAGAGAAACTTCAATGCGCAATATGGCGATATTCTAAGTAAAAGAGCCAATTGCTGATTTTTAAAGTCATTGCGTCGTTGTAGCTGCCATTAGAAGCTCTAGTTCCCATAGAAACCTGAGACTCGCGCTTATGACTGCACATACGCATTGTCTTTTTCTTTTCTTAAATGCTATTTGAGCATAAGAAACAACATTTATGGGACAATTCATGTCAGATTTTGTTGCGGATTTGAAATATGTTATTTAATTGTGAGTTCGCCAAGCAGGTTTTGAGATTCAGGATTCAGGAAATATGGCCACCGAGTGAACAGACTTTCCTTGAGAGGGACTTTGTTCTCAGTTCAGCGTGTTCTGTTCCTCCTGATTATTTATTATCTTTTAGTTTTGTACTATAACAATATAAAAAAAAAAATTCATTGTTTTTCTACCCAAATCCACATCCACATCTGTTTCCCTTCCCCCCCCCCCCCCCCCAGACATACCATTTAAAACAACTGTATCCCCCTTTTCACTTCTAATCCCTATAAACTGTGTTTACAGGAATATTACTAAAACAGGAAAATATAATATTTGTTATCTGACAAAAGGCAGAGCACTTTGAAATATCCATCAATGTCCCAATTAATGATGAAACATATTCAGTAAACGCAATAAGCATGTTACATAATATAGACTTAAATATTCTTACAGTAATATTTGACATTCATAATATTTCTGCAGAAAGACTCTTGAAAGACCTTAAACTTTTGAGGTTATTCATGGTCTGCTAAAAGTAATTTATAATGTTTATACATTTCTTTTTGATGTTGATGGTTGAGGGTTAAGGAGAATAATTTCACCTTATTGTACCCGTTTTTGCAATTGAGCTAACCTTTAAACAAGTTTGTTGCCAGTATCTGACTGTTTACAGTTCGATGGAAGTTACTCACATAATTTACTATTGGCACCAGTGTTGGAAAAAGGAGGATATAATCTAGGAAAACAAAAACCTGTGTTGTGTCCAAAATGACGCACTATACACTAGCACTTATACACTATGTACTGATGTATGAATTTTAAAAAGGTTATTTTGTCATTCAGTAGTGGAGTCTGATAGCCCCTCCACCCCGCTACGTATTTAAAGCTACGACAGTGTCAGTAGTGTAGACACTTCGTTTTTCCGTTAATTATGTGAATCATCCGGGAATTCAATGTGTACTTAATCTATTTGGAATTTTAAGTGTGAACATTGAACTATTTATACAACAAAACGGCAGAGAATAGTGCGTAACTACGCACCGAGTGAAAACCCGGAACCTAAATCGCAGTTCACTAACGGTAGAACGATAGACAGAAACGGTAGACAGATACTCACCTCGGACATGTTCACAGATCATAAGATACAGAAGTAGAGCAACACTAAGGTACAGCACCTTGCATCCCATCTTGTTTATGTCGGTGAATGTCAGATCTAATCAAGGCCAGTGTTATTTGTTTTTCTGTACCTAATAAACAGATACGACATTTTAGAGTCACAGTGTAATGAAATTCACTTTTAAAATATATATTTATGAATAATCAAAAGTAACACTAGCATTCAGTACACCAAAACAGAGACAAAGATTCACGAGCAAAACCTGTTTGTTAGCAACTGGCATAACAAACGACGGTTTTAAAAATTATTAACGTCATATTATTAAAAGACAACATGCACATGCTTTGAACGAATGTATCAGAATTTGTTTAGTTAACTAACCAAGCTTCATTCGACTATTTATATATAGGTTAATCGTTACAATAAAAGAGTGTGGTAGGTAACATTAGGCAACGCTAAGGAAGGAAGGGCGTAACGACCACTGCACTTCCGGCCTGTATGTACCGTTTAATGTTAGTAGTTCATAGCTCAAACCCTAATCTAACCAGACCCACATAAAATAACAAATAATTTCACACAAAATCAAATTATGGGATAACAAATAATTTCAGTTAAATTAAATTAATGTTTATTAATTATAACATCTTTTCAAGCAGCGAGAACGTTGTGGTAAATAGGCTAACGTTATACTCAGAGAAGCGAAAATTAATACTTGTTTTAAAACAGCCTTACCTTTTGGTGTTTACAGGGGTTTATGAGTGCTCCGTATTTGATTCAGAGGAATATAAAGCCCGTATAACTTTCAGGAAATGAGATAAAGAAGGTGGAGATCTTAGTTCTCATGAAGTAATGCGTTTACGCCACCTCATATTTACCGGACGTTGTATTCGGAGCTGTTCACGTCCTCTGACTGCAGGGTTGCCAGGTTTTCACAACAAAACCTGGCCCATTGCATTCCGGGAGGTCCCACGGTAAAAATCGCGTTCCAGAGGGTAACATTCGCATTCCAGGGACTAAATGTCACGTTATTTTGGGTCGATTCAACCCGCGGACACGAAAAACGACCTGCGGCAACAGTGTAAAAGTAGCCCACTTCCGCAGGAAAACTGCGGACTTGGCAACACTGTCTGACTGGGAATTATGCGTTTTTATGGCACAACTATCAGTCTAAATTTCCGTCTGAAGAGGGCGTAGTCAATGTATGATGGATGTTGCGAGATGAGAGCGGAAAGTAATGCTCAAACTTCACTTTAATTTAGAACTAGCCATATAGGGTTTATTGTTTGTCAGCCACAGTTGAATAAAAATTTGATTCTGTAAGTCAGAGTGAGAAACTTTTAAAGATGTCAGCTTAAATGCACGCGATCAAGTGCCTATAAATCTTTAACTACAACTATTATTTTATTAAGCAAATCAATTAAGTAGCCTTCTTGAAGCTCATAGATGTGAGTATATTGTGGATTTTAGCATTGTATTGACAAATCAGAAGCCAAAAAGAAGATCAATTTGACAAAGATCATTAAATGAAGTACAGCACAAATGCAATGTATTTTTGAGTACACATATTCATAAGGCAGACCCCCAGACTCGTCTCAGGTACATCCAGTATAAATGAATAAAACATGACAGCAATAAAGGCATTTGAACACTGTATCTAGTTATTGTAGTTAATGTAACAAACATGTTATGTCTCTCATTATATATGAACAGGGTATATTTGAAGGCAGCACAAAAACATTTTGTCTTGTTTGTTGTTGTTTTTTCTCCATGTGAACTTCATATAGGGTTGTCAGCACACCTGAAAACGAATCAAAGAAACAAAGTGAATAATTAAAAATTAATACTGACTCAGGAATATGTCAGTTAATGTCTTTTGAAACCAGTATTACGTTTGCCTTTGATAATGCAGCTCTTTTCAGTACAATGAAAGCAGACGGTGACAAAATAATAACAACAAAAATGACCATAAAAGTTGTCATTCACTGTATTCTAAAGCCCCAAAATGACCTTTTTGTTAGGAACTTTTTGCCTGTTCAAATCGGTTTCAGTAAGGATAACTGTCCACACCAAAGCAGGAGAAGAACTCAGAGATCATTTTTAAGTTTTATTTAGTCAAGATCTGTTTCAGTTGTAGAATACCACTCAAATTGTATCCAATGCACCTTGTAGGCCAATCCTAAAAAGACCCAGATGTTTCACAACAGTCAGTTACCACTAACAGAAACCATAGAAATAGTTTTCAGGAAATGGTTCCTACCCATCACTACATTCCCTACTTTGACTACATTTATTAGCTCACATGAATATGTCATGGCAAGCACCTTCAAGATTAGCTTGGGCAGCAAGGTTGAACAGGATTTGACAGCAAGAATGGAAGGAAAGAGGGGGTGTGTCTCAGTTAGCTCCCTATTTAGAAACTCAATTAGAAACTATGAATTCTAAAAGACTTTTTTTTTGTCCTCTGATAAGCATTGTTCTGAGCTGTGTTTCCCAAAAGCATCAATGGTTTCTTTTGATACTTTTGAGAAGCAGCCCTGTTTGAATGCAGTGTCAGCAATGAGCGAACGCTATCTGTGATTGATTGGTTCCGTCTTGCAGCATTTGCGTGTGTTTTTTACAGTCTGTGGGCAAATTCCAAACGAAAGGGAGTATCCCTTTGCCCTACTTCCTTCAAAGGGCAGAGCCCTTGAAGGGGACCTTGGAGGGAGCAGGGCACTTGCGTTCCATTATGTAGCAGTTTGGAATGCACTTGTCCATCAGCTAATTAGCTCTTATCATTATCATTTCTTATCAGACAGAAATCTCTTATTATTGCTGTTAACATAACTTGCAAATAAGGATACATTTATATATTTTAAAATATGTTATATAATGTGTGTGTAAGTGTATTTCTCTGTTCTCATCTTTCAAATTTGCCATCTCATCTTTAGACACTACATTACTCAACACATTTCTAACCTATAAAACTTATTTAAACATAACATTACAAAAATGTGTGAAATATATCACGACTAAAAACAACTTGAATTGCTATGTTTGTAAGTTAACTCGAACTCTCCCGCCATCTATCTTTAAAATGAATGAATCACAAGTATTCGCTGGGTCACATGACCATAAATAATACAATTACTTCCTCAAAGTGACCATCGCATGTACCCTTCGCTAACGGCCTTGTGGAAGGGCCCTTCCTGAAGGGATTCAGTTGTTCACTTTCGTTTGTGACCCCACCAACAAATGGCATCCCCTTTTAGAAGTGCCCTTCAAGGGTGCAAAAATGCCATTTGGAATTTGCCCTATGGTTCAGATGAGCAGGAAAATAGTTATACTACACAATTATTCACTAACATAGGTTATTTGTCAAATTCGATGCATATTGTACGCATTAAAGTTCTTGTTAAATAAACAAAAACACCTTAGTATCGATATTTTTTATTTGAATCGATACGCCCATCCCTATACACCAGTGTCAAAATTTAAATTGTGATCTTCTCCTCTATATCTCTAAAATGTCTAACATTTATGGACCGCCAAGACTTGGAATAATGTGCACGTTGTATCGGCAACTTCTATTGTGTCGTCTAGCATGTTATTCTATGTATTAAATTTGAGCTCTGCATCTCCCTTTCTGTTTCACAAAAAAAACCTGAAATGTAACACCACTTGGTTGCTCCATCCACTTGGTTTCCTCACAGGTAACTGATTTAGACACTGTCGAGTCAACTGGCTTATGTCCACGAATGCACTCAAATGTTACTTTGGATCCATGAAGGAAACTTTTTAATGAGCTATTCAGCTTTAATTTCCTCTTTTAAAGTGACATATCCTCCAAAAACAGGCAAACTACAAGGCCCTGTGGCAAAAACAAGTCTCATGTATTATGGTCGCCTGATGCAGAACTGTAGATCCATAACAGTACTCTTTTAGTTATCATTTTTACTCATGGCTGCACATATTGGCTGCCTTTGTTTTAAGTAACATGAACTATGTGATGTCAGCAAGACCACAAGCTCAGTTATAGTCTCTACAAATGACATGAGGGTGAGTATATGGCAATTTTCATTACTAGGAGATGAAAGTGTGTGCAGTCTTACCAATGGACTTTGGTGATTCAGGTTTCCATCCCTCTTCTGAACACACAATATGATTTTCTCCTTTCATTGTATAGCCCTCTTCACATTTGTAATCTATAAAGTTTCCCAGTCTATAGGGGGGTGATCTTCCACTGATTTTAATTGCATGAGGAATTAAGCTTTGGACACCCATCTGAAAAAAAGTTTATGTAAATGATTTGTATTAATTATTCATAATTTTATTCATCAACAGGGAAAAAAAAAAAGAAACTTACAAGTAAAAAACGTCTCATCTCTTGACAGGCATTTTAGTTGTAACTTTCCCAGACATTTTGGCGGACCTGGTTTAAAAGTCCCATCCTCAGAACAATAGTGTTGAACTTCCAATAAGACTCAACTCACGGTTACATTTGTAGAACTTGTGAATAATCATAACTGTCCACAGGATCATCTTCAAGCTGTCCATTTTCAATGGTTGGAGGTGCCTCACATTTCACCACTAAAAAGAAAAAAATCCTGGTGAATAGATATTCTTTTCAGATGCATCTCAAAGTGAAGAGCACATAATTGTTTATACTCACCAGGAATGGTTCTGAATTAATGCGTGCTATTTCATGTCTTATTTCATTTGAATTTAAGAAAAAAAACCTCACCTTCACAGACAGGATCTCTGCCATCCCATCCCTGATCTCGGCACCATCTTTCTTTCATCTGTCCCGCTAATTGCATGAAGCGCACATATGCAAGCTGTACTGATACTAAAATGTGACGTGTAAACACTGCAGATCACTGATTGGTCAAAGAGAATCTTTACTACGAGCGTCATTGGATTTGAAACACGAGACCAAACCCGCTAGATTTAAATTAAAAACAGCCACCGCACCACAGTACCATTTGTTTGCACAATTTTTTAAAAGACTTGCTTTAAACGACTGTTGAACGCAAATTGAAAAAAGAAATGGCTGCATCATGGTCAGTAGACGAGGGGCAGACGTTACTCTCGTTGGTAGGTGAGGAGCAGATAACAAGGCAGTAGAGGCGGCTCAACTACAGGTGCTGGTCATATAATTAGAATATCATCAAAAAGTTTATTTATTTCACTAATTCCATTCAAATAGTGAAACTTGTATATTATATTCATTCATTACACACAGACTGATATATTTCAAATGTTTATTTCTTTTAATTTTGATGATTATAACTGACAACTAAGGAAAATTCCACATTCAGTATCTCAGAAAATTAGAATATTGTGAAAAGGTTCAATATTGAAGACACCTGGTGCCACACTCTAATCAGCTAATTAACTCAAAACACCTGTAAAGGCCTTTAAATGGTCTCTCAGTCTAGTTCTGTAGGCTACACAATCATGGAGAAGACTGCTGACTTGACAGTTGTCCAAAAGATGACTATTGACACCTTGCACAAGGAGGGCAAGACACAAAAGGTCATTGCAAAAGAGGCTGGCTGTTCACAGAGCTCTGTGTCCAAGCACATTAATAGAGAGGCAAGGGAAGGAAAAGATGTGGTAGAAAAAAGTGTACAAGCAATAGGGATAACCGCACCCTGGAGAGGATTGTGAAACAAAACCCATTCAAAAATGTGGGGGAGATTCACAAAGAGTGGACTGCAGCTGGAGTCAGTGCTTCCACCTTGTGGATAAGGACAAGAAATATCAATTCAGTGCTGACATGTACAGTAACTTGACATGAAGTCAAACAATGCAAACTTTACATGCACACCACAAATAAAAACACACTTGTATTGAAGATGTGACCATGGTTCTCAGTCAGATGTGTTTGGCGTGTTTGACTTGAGCCCTTAGCCTTCTGGATGTTAATTTTAAGCATGTGTGCACTACATATAAGATGGTAATCATAGCTGAGAAGAGAAGCCAACGAAGACACTCATACCATAGTGGTAAGCCAAACCAAGACCTACAACAAGATCATAAAAACATTTCAGCCTTCTAACATACAAACATTTGTATTGAACTGTTGGAAGTTCCCATTTGTTGGAATTGCATTGAAACAATTATGCTGCAATACTTTTGTTCCACATAAAGTCAGTCATACAGGTTTGGAATTAAATCATAAAAAAAGAAGTATGAGTTTTCATGCACAGCTTTCTGTTTATGTCTGACTAACTTACATTGTCTTATTCTGACTCCATGTGAGTTGAGAGAGTAATTTCTCTGTAGTTTGGATGGATGTTGAGAGTGATGTTGTGCTTCTTATGCAGTCATAGCTAGAGAGAGCTAATCAAGAAAGAGAGGTTCATCCTCTTGTCAGACATCCATGTAAACAACACATCACAAAATTACATTAACATTACTGTAAAAAAACGTTTAGAAATGCTACATCATGTCCATCCATGTAAAGTAAAACTAATGTACTCAGAAGTTAATGATTATATTCGATAATAACTGACCACTAAATGACACGACTGGCTAGTCAAAATCAAGAATTTCAGAGAACAATGTAAAAATGTAATATATACAATCAGTGAACAGATTAAACTCACCCTTTGATGATATTAAATAAACACAGTTCTTGTCTGCAGGGTGAATTAGGTGCAGAGAAATAAATTCACTGTTTTGGCTGCTGACATCATTCGAGGCCAAGCAGAAAAGTTGGCTGTCTTCAGTTATGTTTGAACAATGAATGTGGAGATCAGTGGAATGGTGCAGGACAATGTTGTTTGGGTGTCCAACTCTGTACCAAGTGTACTGCACATCTGTTCCTCTCTCACTCCCACAGCGAAACACAATTAGTTGTCCCCAGCATGTCATCTCCAGGGAACTGAGAGGCCAAACGTTTGGTTTTATTACAGCCTCTGAAATACAAAGTTCTGTCATGAAACACTAGATGACGCAGACTGATAGGTCCTAAACTCAATCTGCTTGCAATTACATCATTTTCTATAAGGCACATCCGATTGGTTCCTGCTGTATCGGTAGCCAATGAGCTTGCTGCTCAACCTTCAGATACTTGATCAGCAATTGCTGTAGCAACTGGAGCGCGCTTTCAGAAACCATCAACCTTCCCCAGCTCCACCATAGACTGTAAAAAAAGGGATGACGTACTTCACTCTCTTCCATTGTAAAAAAGTGAAGCTGCCAATGCTGACATCTTGCGCTAATTTGTTCGAAGCCCGAGTCTGCGCAGTAGAGAGCATGAGCCCATACTTGCGGAAAATCAGTTTTTAGAACGATTTCTTTTTAATGTTTAACTAGTCAACCTAAAAACGTAACTACAATATGATTCAAGTAACATTGTCTTTATTAACCATCTGGTTAAAAAAAGTTCTATTCCAAATGCACCATACCTGAAATGATCAAAATGGTGTAAATGTAAAACAAATTACTTTGCAGAAAATATGCATGAAATTTGAAGTCAGATGTTGTACAAACTTATCTTAAACATATCCTTTAAACTCAGAAATAAAATAAAATAAAATAATGCTAATGGTAGAAAAATGCTAAATATTTCTAAGCCAAAAAGTAATAGCAATAAAAAAAACACCAGTAATAGGCTATTATTGACAGGAAATGCTTTGTAAAAACAGAAATTAACAGCACCATTCAGCCTTTTCAACCTTCCATCATGCAAACATACAGTAGTAGTTCTTTACAGGTTTTTGCATTCCATTGTGCTATTTTTCCTATTGTTTTTATGTTTGGCGGACATGTTTGGCTGTTGCACTGGTGTCTCGCATCTTTTGCAGCATCTCACCCATGAAACGGCATTCTAAAATGCAGTGTTAAAGTGTAAAAAAAAAAAAAAGTTCAACTCGTGTTTAATACCTTTGTTTTTTCCCCATTCCACTGCTAGTGTCACCATTTTCTTCAACGTAATAACACTTGAAGCCCAAAGTATAGTCCACTTTTTACGTGTACATTTAATTTTTTTTTTTTTTTGTTTGTTTTTTTTGCAGTAATTACTTTATCCACAAGGTGGCAACCATGCCTTGGGGGCATCAATTCACAAGGTAGTCAAAGAAAAACTGGATAAACAGAACAGACCAGAACACATGCAAGTTTAAGCGACAATGGAGGCCTACATAGACGAGAGATTGTGCGAAGGGGTTAGAAAGTACCCTCATTTGTACAACTCTAGCATGAAAGAATACAAAGATATTTACATGGGTTGTAACTCGTGGCAAGAGATTGCTCAAAACTGCGCATGCGTCGAACGCCCGTGTATGCATACAAGTGAAATGAAGTATACTTTCCAAGGCTGTGCGTTCGACTGTGCGCACACACTAGTGTACGTGTAAAAAACAAACACTGCGTCCAAAATCGAATACTACTCTACTATATAGGTTAGTACGTGAAAAACAACATGCGAACAGAGTAGTATGTCCGAATTCATAGTATTCGAAAAACAGTAGGCGAAAAGTACCCGGATGACTTACTCCTTCTGGCGAGATTCTGAAGTGCGAATACGATGGACACTTTACTATTCCATGAGGCCATGGGAGAGGATTTGTGAATGGAGCTGAAGGGACGTAACTGACACTGGTAGATCATGTGACTGTAAAAACATAGTGGATGTAGTACGTCTGAATTCATTCATACTACACGCATTCGTACTATATAGAACTTACTTTTTCAGTGGTCGTGAAGTAAATTTAAATTCATATGCAGTACCTACTCAACACAGCCGAAGTGTACTTAAGACTAGCGATGTGTTCTACGTTTGTAGAGTGTCACACGAGAGCGGTTAATCATGTGCGCCATCATGTGATTGGATCATCTTCTCTTAACTGTTATCATTGCTGTATTGTCAACATGTCTAATTTTAACGTTTTCAATTTTTTTTTTCAAAACTTTATTTCTCGATTTAAAAATAATAAAAATCGAGGCAAAACAAAAATGTCAACATTGTCATATCCATTACCATGCCAAACACTTCATGACAGAAATTGATATTCTATTTCTGCTTGTGCCAAACATCAAGATTTAAATGTGTAAAAAAAAAAAAAAAAAAAAAAAAAAAAAAAGAATAAAATTACAGGTGCAATAAGCCGAACATCTTATTCTGGTTTAGGATATACTTCACATAATGAAAATAAAGTCTTACCGTTGGTTACTGTAACTTGGATCCTGGTCATTATATCAGCATAAATTTTGTCAATCGCCACCCAGTATATTCCAGTGTCGTCCAACTTTAGATTTCTTACATTAACAATCAAGCCTCTAGAAACTTGATCAATGATTTGAGCCCGCGTTCTGTACGCATCCTGTGTGAATCCATCTGTGTCCATCAGAACCTCACACGAGGCTCTGGAATCTCCAGCACACCAGTACTTCTTGTTAAATTTGAAATGGGATGTTTTGTAGGTGCAGATAATAGTGAATGCGCTTCCAACTGTGGTTTGAATCTTTGTTTTATCACACTGCAACTGCATACTTACTAGAGAAAAAGTCAGTTTTAAACATTGCATAAATAAATATGAACATCAAAATTAATTGTTTTGTTATGAGCATTTAAAGTCAACATGAAATGAAAATTCACCCTATCTATTTCAAATATGTTTCTTTCTTCTTTTTTTTTTCGTAATGTTTTGACCTCAGTGTTTGTCATAACTGGATATTTGGATGAAAACGGGCAAAGTTGTGATACAATCACTGAGATGACTGGTTATATCTCTCACTCTATGCTTACGAACAATATTTCAAGTTTTTTTTTTGTTTTTTTTTTAACATTTTGAGTGAATGTTAGATATCAAATGAATCAAGAGAATGTAGTTCACGAGAGAACAAAAGGAGGAGATTCAGGTGATGCCAGTTCAGGTCATTTAACATGCATTAACATGATTGCAAAACTACACAGACAATTGACTAAACTGACAAAAAATAGGTTTAATTTAATCCTAATTTTAATCCTAGGTTTAATTTACTAAACTAAATCTACATATGAAGGCATATGAACATAAAACAGTTCCAAATATGTATTAATAAATCAATAAAAAGAAACTTACTTTGGGCTAAAAGCAGTATGAACAAGCCCTTCATAGTGTTAATGAAGGTGTGAGTATTATGTTATGCACTTTGTTGTGAGTTTAAAATGAAACAGGATGTAAGGCAGCAATGGACGAACTGTGGTTTTCAAATAGCTTTGTGGGGTCTTTCAGTATGCTGACAGACATAGGTATACACGCAGTACAAAACTACCAAAACAAAAAATAAATCTAAAAAAGGTGAAAGTGCAATTTTCAAGAAAAAACTTAAAAAGAATAAGAAAATACAGAGAATCTTTGGGTGAGAGTGGAAAGTTGTGTGTGTGTATTAAGTGCTATACCTGTAAAAGAACATTTTTCAGTGAATCAGGGCAGAACAGGAAAAGGTCAGAGACTGCATTTTCACCAAACAGCCACTAGATGGAAGACTTGTGTGTAATGGCAAGTAATATATATAAATACACCAAACAGGCATAACATTATGACCACCTTCCTAATATTGTGTTGGTTCCCCTTTTGCTGCCAAAACAGCCCTGACCCGTCAAGACCCCAGAAGGTGTCCTGTGGTATCTGGCACCAAGATGTTAGCAGCAGATCCTTAAAGTCCTATAAGTTTTGAGGTGGCGCCTCTATAGATCAGACTTGTTTGTTCAGCACATCTCACAGATGCAGAACAAAAGATGGGACACAATACAAAACAGCTATATCACTGGAATGAAGGATTATGCCTGGGCAGGTGCTTTAGGACCCGGTTTATATTAAAAAAAAAAGCTTTCCAGCGCTGGAGAGAGCTAAGAGGGAAGGCCTGAAAACTGCTTTGATCCCGCTTATCATGTGAGTACACTGGGTTTTGATTGTCTGGAGCTGCTGTGCTGTTTGCGACTAACAATGTCCAACAGCGTACTTCAAATACCACGTACTGCACCTTTAACTTCTTGAGCAATTTGAACTACAGTAGCTCATCTGTTGGATTGGACCACACGGGCCAGCCTTCGCTCCCCACGTGCATCAATAAGCCTTGGCCGCCCATGACTAGTGCTGGGCGGTATACCGGTTCATATGCAGAGGTGGGTAGTAACGAAGTACATTTACTTTGTTACATCTACTTGAGTAGTTTTTTGGAAAATTTGTCATTTTTACAGTAGATTTAAAAGTGGGTACTTTTACTTTAACTTGAGTACATTTGTAATGAAAAATCTGTACTTTTACTTCGCTACGTTGGGCGACATTCCTCTCGTTACTTTATTTTAATGCAGCACTGTACATGTTAAGAAATGCATAGTTTATTCCAAGCGCGCTGTCTCTTTTTTTGGTCAAACCGCCCAGCACTACCTTTGACCCTGTCGCCGGTTCACCACTGTTCCTTCCTTGGATCACTTTTGATAGGTACTGACCACTGCACACTGGGAACACCCCACAAGAGCTGCAGTTTTGGGGATGCTCTGACCCACTCGTCTAGCCATCACAATCTGATCACAAACCCTTGTCAAACTCGCTCAAATCCTTACGCTTGCACATTTTTCATGCTTCTAACACATCAACTTTGAGGACAAAATGTTCACTTGCTGTCTAATATATCCCACCCACTAACAGGTGCCGTGATGAAGAGATAATCAGTGTTATTTACTTCATCTATCAGTGCTCATAATGTTATGCCTAATCGGTGTATATAAATACGTAAAATAAAGATATTTATATTTATAAAAAAAAATTTAGAGAAAAAAAATGCTTGTATAAGAATTAAAACAATAATACAAGAATTAAAAATATAACATTAAAAAAAAAAAAAAAAACATGTTTTAGACACCATTTAAGCATGCAGTAGGACACTGCTGTCACTGCTTGACATGTCAGGTCAACTGCCTGATAACATTAATTCCAAGAGCCACACAAGTATCTCTCTCTGGTCTGACTACATTTAGCCTACACATTCTCTAGATTCAAGTTCAACTGTTTTGAATGTCATCAAACAGGCTTGGCCACTTTCAGCAATGAAGCAAATTTTTTTTTTTTTTTTTTTTTTACATACAAGCGCACACCCACCCACAAAAGCTTCCTGTGTGAGGGGTATGGGCTCTAAAACCTTCTGCTACAAAAAACCTTCTGGCCACAGACAGAGAATTAAAGTTAGGTATGCAACAATTAAAAAGGCTAAACTGAAGGAAGAGATGTAGGGCGGAGAGGGTCACATTGATACTTAGAGTTGACCACAGAATCTGTGAACTGTTGCTGCCACTGCTTCCGTGACGACACATTGCACAGTTCCTCAACTCAACTACAGACCTACAAGAGACACTTTGTAGAGAGAAAGCGAAAGATGGACTCCTTTTAGAAACCCACCGATCTCCCTATCTCTGACATGACAGAGGAAGCTGCTGTGTCACACAACATGCCATGGACGCTCAAGCCCGCATTCTGAGAAACCTATTGGTCCAAATCGCCAGCAAAGAATCAGAAGAAGAAGGGGCAGAGAACGGCTTTGCCGGAGAGTTTTTGGTAAGTTATTAACTAGGTTACAGTGTTTACAGATATCACTGCAGGGTTTTGTTACAGTAAAAAAAAATAAAAAAAAAAGTCTCTGACATTCAGATTCATGTGACACAGTGGATAAGCTGAAAAAGGTGCCAATGTATCTGCTTTTTTTTACAATATATGCAATGTTTGTGTGGGTATGTGAAAATGTGTGGATTCAGATAATAAAAACATTAGTACAGCATGTGCCAAGAGCAAGCTAAAAATAAAATGTGTCTGGGCACTGAGCTGATGGCTAAGCGTGGACTTCCTCTTCTGAACACAGTGCCTCTCAATTTAAGCTTATATAAAAGAAGTTTTCATCTGGTTGGAGGTTATTTATTATTGAACTCATTTATTATTGAATAAATGGCTGCCTGTATACATCAGGGAGCCTGAAGTAGACCTTCACCTCACTACTGCTTACATTTGTTTTCCCCAAAAGAACCTTTACGTGCTTTTCCCCTCGAATGTCAACTGTTAGATATTCCATGTGAACAGTCATGGTGACTGAGAGGAAGTGACCCATCATGAACTTAGTCACTTTGAATCAAACCTACGAATTTAAAAATGGAAAATGCAAAAATGAAGGATGTCAGGCAATGATGGATAGACTGTGGCTTTTAAAAAAAACACTGTGGGGTCTCTCAATATGTTGATATAAGTACATTATATTTGAGTAGAAGTACACAAGCTATTTCTTCACAAAACTAAACTGAAGTAAAAATAATAAAGTATCTTAAAAGTATCTTATCAGTGTTCACTAGGCATTAATCTCATGACCTTGGTGTCTATAGCACCATGCAGTTACGCTACAGTAGTTGAGCTAATGTCAAATATGTGGCTCTCAGAGTCTACAAAGTAACATTTGGAGAAAAACGTTTTGAAGGAGAACTTTTAGTCAATTCTTCTTTGGCAGAATGTCTTCTAAATCAAGCTTTTCAGACTGGACACTTCCAGGAGGTATGTGCCTATTGCTAGGTGGTACGCACCAATTTTTTCAATTATTTTTTTAATAATCAATTTTTTATACATATATTTAGGGATAATTTCAAAGGATAGTTCACCCAAAAATGAAAATTCTGTCATCATTTACTCATCCTCAAGTTCCAAACCTGTATAATTATCTTTCTTCTGCTGAACATAAAAGAAGATATTTTGAAGAATGTACCAAATAACCAAATAGTTGATGGACCCCATTGACTTCCATAGTACTTTTCCCCCCACTACTATGGAAGTCAGTGTGGCCCATCAACCATATTTTTGTGTTCAGTAAATGTTTAAATATATTTAAAGCAATAATTAAAAAACTATAATTAAAAAATATTTACTGCGAAAAACACTTTACAAAAAATTCTGATTTCCTATTGGGTAATATTGGGTAGAAAAAAAAGTACACTGTCAAATTAATAAAGTAAATATTTTATAGATAATATTTTAATGAATTTGCTTTGGCTTCAAGTATAAAAGTACGGAGCCCCGCACCTGACACACGGGAAAAAATATGTACAGTCAAACCAATTAAAATTCAGACATTTTTGATTTTTTTTTAGTAGTGGGTGCAGAACACTATAGTCCATTTATGTAAGTGAAGATAGCAAAATAAAGTAAACTGTGACATATTATACCCAAAAATTCTTCATACAGTGGACTACCAGTAAAATTGATAAAAACGGACCTGACCATGTTTTGCTTAAGTGTTATCTGACATAATTAAGATTAATTTTTTTCTGACACAGTTTAACTCTGAGATCTTGTCATATTTTAATACCACTTTTTTAAACTATAGTGAATAAACTGTATTAATAAATGAAATGTTCAAGGTGTCTGAATAAATTTTAGTTTGACTGTATATTGTGGCCTTGATTTCATTTGTTCCCTCGTTTTTAGTAAATTGTGCACACGGTATAATGAATAATTCCCTCGATTTAAGTAAATTTTGTGCACAATATAATTTGTTGTCTCGTTTTACTAAATTGTGTGCATAAGATAATAATTCATTCCCTTGATTTGATTTAACTAAAACAACGGAACAAATTATTATATTGTGTGCACAATTTACTTGAAACGAGGGAAGCGAATTAGTAAAACGTTCTGACGTATTAGTATGTCATGGGAATGAACTGCTAATTTATGGCCACGAATATACATATTTTGTGCATGTCATGTTTGGGGCTTCATATAATAGTAATAATTATTTAATTTAATAAACAAAATGTTGCCTTCATAATATCACAATTTTTTATTCTCACAAAGTAATGGCTCTTTGTATAGGAAAATATCTGGCATTAGGAAGGATGTCCCATGCAAGGAGATCATACTATTTAAAAATCAAAATATTTAAAATATTTAAAAACCTCTGCTGTAAATGAAGTTTACAAACACTGTGTTGTCATACAATACAAATTGCATGTATGAAAATGAAAGTAATATCATGCCATTTTTAATGCTTAAACGCTTATCACCAGTTACATGTTACTCTTGTAACAATAACAAAGATGGCACCTATAACGTACTTGCCAAAATGTGCCAGACCCTGAAGTACCAAAGTGATTCAGGCCTGCCCTCCTGTTATACAGAACAACATGTGCTCTGTGATCCAGCCTGAACGCTACAGAGTGTCTGTTATAGTTCTCAGCCACAGCAAAGCGTTCAACACACTGTGAGTGAGGAACAATGTGTGTCTTCATACAAACTTTCTCAATATCAAACCAGGCCAGACTTCTCATTCACATGCTGATTAAAACATGCACTTTAAATTATCTCTGTCAATCTGCTGCCAAACAAAACTTCTGCCAGAATAAGTGATTTGAATCGTCACTATTGGAATGTGTACAGGAAGAGAAACTGTCTATTTGGCAAAGCAGGAAAACCAAAGTTCCCATCACACTGAGAGCAGAACAACCGGTCTTCACTGCTGGACTGCAATGTAAGCTTGCCGACACAAGGGACATAAATGTAAAGAAATGTCAGACACGAGTCCAGTCTCACTGTTCAAAACTTGAGGGTTTCCAATAGTGTGATGGCTGGTTCCTCACACGCAGTCCTGTCCATTTTAGCTCAGAGAGCCCATGCTAATTACTCAGCTTGCTATATTTGCTCACAGTTTGTTGGGCTTATGAGGCTTCTCATGAGCTCAGCTGTGGTCGGAAAGTCTCTTGGTCTGGTAACAAGGTGCTTGTGCTCAGAGACACACAAAGAAGAACGATGGTACATCCCACACACATGCTGTGACAGCCGCAAACACTCACGCATACACAGCCAGACTTATCTAGTTTCACAGATCTTAATCACAGGGCTATAAACTGCATTCTGTTAGCCTTAGATCACTGTTGAGATGTCAAAAACAACACAGGTTTTCTTACTTTTCTAAATTTGCTTTAGATAAAAACTCAAAAATGGTTTCAGGGTTAACCCTGTTAAAAGTTTCTTCTAAAGCATTTAATATCAATGTTAACATCTTAGCCCTGAATTTGTGGGTTGAACAAACTTCAGTATGCAGAACGGTTTTATGGCACAAAATCATGACTGAATCTTATGTAATTTGGTCAAAACAGAAACTGAAGAGGCAGTCTACTAAGTATCGTGCAGAGAAGACATACCCCACCACAGCTGCGGACAAACAAGATAATGTGAAGAAGAACAGATACAAGGACATTGTTCCCTGTGAGTATCACATCTGACATCTGACTATACTAAAGTACATTAAAGTATACTATACTGCTGTACAACTATACCATAACATACTGTACTGTAATTTTCTCTAATAATATAATAATAATTACATGTTTAATTTATATTGCACTTTCCTGAGCTCAAGGACGCTTCACAATAAATCTTACAGTAATACAATCAATCATATGGACAAGAACAAGAACCAATGCAGTTGCATATAGCTGTTATATCAAATAAACAATCAAATTCATAACAAAGAACACATAACGTCATGTAGGCAGCATAGAAATGTGGACAGTATAAGCATACAAACACAGTAAGTGATATACGATCTACTATACATCTTCAAAATGGCTGTTAAACAGTGCTTCATCTGGAAAGCATCTATTGTTTATTTCTGTCATTAATTACTCACCCTCATATTATCCTAAACCCATAAGACGTTCATTCATTGGAACACCAATTAAGATATTGTGATGAAATCCGAGAGGAAATCCTTAAAATAGTCCACGTGACTACAGTGGTTCAACATTAATATTATGAAGCGACGAGAATACTTTTTGCACGCAAAAAATAAGTAAATAAAATAAAACGACTTTATTCAACAAATTCATCTCTCCCTGTCAATCTGCTACGCTATTTATTGGGGTGTTAAAATGTTTACAACATTTTTTACAGTGTATAAACATCTCAAAGACGTTATATAAACGTCTATTTAACATCTGACAGGAAACGTATTAGAGATGTATTGCAGATCAGCAAACGCTCTAAAAAATCTTCTATATGAAAATACGCACAACAAATAGACATGATGTATGTGCAGTGTTTCCCACAGGATTTTTTGCATGACTGTGGTGGGTGGACGTTGGTGCCTCTAGGGGGGTAGGAAAAATGTGTACATTTTAAATGCATAAATCTGGTGCATTCTGAGAGCAAAATTTAAGTGATTAGATCAATGAAGAAATTTGTTCTTTTGTAAACAATTTCGTGCTCTAATAGTAATTTATTTATTGGTGATGGTAGGGCACATTAGTCTCGTACACAACATATAGTAGGCTAAATGATAGTTCATAAGTGGTCAAACATGTGGAGTATACATTTAAACCATTAAAAATATGTAGCAAAAGAGGTTATTGTGCGTGTGACGCCATTTCATAGTCCTTGTGTTGTGCGATCTAACAGACACCCTGTACTGTAGCCAGTATGACATCGTTCAGAAACAGCAATAAACTCCAGCAAGATAAAGTCGTTTTATGCAAATCCACAGCCCTTTAGCTACATATCAAGTATTATAATGGGAAAATATCATATTGGAGAGTTTTACCGTGCTGACTGTCGTTAGCCAACGCGACGCGCTGTTTGAGTGCTGAACAGAGAATGATTGACAGCTGCAGCGGAGGGAAGACGAGTTTCCTTGAACTTAAATTTAACGATGTACATATTATTCTGTCCCTCACATGAAGCTATGGAATGGCTTCAGATGACTCTGAATATAGCACACGAAAACCTAATTGTTGCTAGTCTATTTCCTTTGCTCTATGACTCCCATTTTTGCCGTATCAAAAAGCAATTATCAATCGGCTATTTAAATATCGCGACAGGCCTAATTTCCGTTTAATTTTGAGACTGTGGCGGGCCGCCACAGTCTAGTTAATGTATGGGAAACACTGATGTGTGTTCTCTGGGTATACTATACCATAAAAAACTGCACTATACCCTACATACCATACCATCACTCTAAAAAAAAAATGTAAAAAAAAAAATTGAAACATATTTACACAGTAAAATACTGTTTTCCATTGAAACAGTATACCATAAAAACAATGAATTGTAGCTGTAGCATACATAATATTATATAATATACAGTACTGTACTATTATATACTGTATTGTAATTATACTATACAAAAATATACTGTACTGTACTTTACTGTATTGTAATACACAGTAAATGTTATTTATTCGCATTTGGCTCGGTTGTTACATTAGAAAAGCTGATGTAACATGCAAAAGACACAAATATGTAAGAGATAACCACAACATTTGTGCTGTGTAAAATCAGCACTTTATGCTCTGCTTAAAAAACATGAAACAAGGTGATTGTGAAGATTACAGTAATGAGACTAGAGATGCTTATGACTGTATTTTCTCACAGTTGATCACAGCAGAGTAAAGCTCTCCCTCATCACATCCAAGCATGATACAGACTACATTAATGCTAGTTTCATTAAGGTAAGATGGTTATATGCAAGAAAGATCTCATGCTATATACACAATATTTAGTCATTTATACACTAAATCCAATACTTTGATGCAGATTAAACAGAAAATGTCGTGCTTAAACGATCACTGACAAAATATCAATAACAGTTGCTATTTGTTCTCTATTTATTTCAGGGGATGTTGGGCTCTAGGGCGTATATTGCCACACAAGGCCCGTTGCCAAACACTGTGCTTGACTTCTGGAGGATGCTGTGGGAATACAATGTGCAGGTGGGTGCTTGATTAAGTAGCGTATGACCATTTCACACACATTCCACTTCCTTTAAAAAACAGGTTCAACCTGTTCTATAAGCTTTATGTTCGATCATTCACATGCGTAAATACCTCCATAATAACTCTCTTTTTGCAGGTTGTCGTGATGGCTTGCCGAGAGTTTGAAATGGGAAGGGTAAGTTGTAACTGACAGTGTGTTAGAGGAAATGTTGTCAGTCACTGTGCTTTAAAGAAAACATTTTTATTAACCACATCCTTCTTGCCTCAGAAAGGTGAAGCAATGCATCAAGCATAACATTTTCTTTAACTTCTTTTTTTAATTGTTTTTTTTATCTTGAGCTCCCACACTTTCACAACTTTTGTTATTGTTACAGCGCTATTCTCATATAGTGCAGGACAGATGCATCTGAAGGGGGCAATTGAAATTCAGTGATGCATTTCCTCTTTATTTCAGAAAAAATGTGAGCGTTATTGGCCGGAGTCAAAAGAGGATGTGTTTGTGTGTGAACCCTTTAACATACACTATGTAAGAGACACTTCTTCCCTCACTCACACTACACTTCCTGTCCTTGTGTTTTATTTTGCGCTCAGACACATGCCTGTTCTAGCTTGATTCTCAGTATTCATGTAGCAAGTCTGAATCTAAAACATTACATCAATTAGCTTGAAGTAGGATGCAAAAAATCTAGATTTAAACTGGGTGAGCGAGTCTGAGTCCCAAACATTTTCAGGAAGGCTATTTCAGAGTTTAGGAGCCAAATGTGAAAATGCTCTCCCTCCTTTAGTGGACTTAGATATCCTAGGTACAACCAGAAGTCCAGAGTTTTGTGATCTTAAAGAGCGTGAAGGATTGTAGGGCGATAGAAGATTGGTCAAGTACACAGGAGCTAAACCATTTAGAGCCTTATAGGTCATTAGCAGTACTTTATAATTGATACGGAACTTAATAGGTGTGAAGAGATGATAAAATTGTTGTTATATGATCATATTTTCTTGACCTAGCAGCTGCATTTTGTACTAATTGTATCTTGTTTATTGAGGAAGCAGGACAACCAGCTAGTAATGCAGAAATGTCTGTAAACTTAACAGATAATGTACTGGCAGAAAATTCACCAGTACCCTTTCCATTTTTCTATGGATTTTTTTTAGGTTTATATTTAAAAACACTAATAACTTCTAAACAATAAAACTTCTAAATGTAATCTGTGCTGCCTAAATTAAATATTTTTTATTTATTTAATTTATTTAGACAAAGTACAGAATTTTATCGACCATAGCATGAAAATAGTTTTCAGCTTATCTTGTCAACCAGAATTTGGTGGTCGATCGGCAAATAGTTATTTACTATTGAATAATATTATCCAAAATATTACCAGCACATTAATGATCCAATAAGCATTCCATTCAAGTATATATTTGCTTTTGTCTAGGAGTCTGATGAAAATAAGGGAGAATATTTGATAAGGACACTGAAGGTGACATGTAAACAAGTAAGTAACACTTCTTTGGTCTTGACTTAACTGCACTGAAAAATGTTCAAGGTTTATTTTAATCATTCAGCTCTTATACAGATATATATAAGAATAATTAATTTGCTTTTAATTCATTTTATTCAATTAAAGTAGTCAAAAAATACTTGATTTTTTTCTTTTCAATGTCCAGACTAGCTGTTTGCCCAAATAAGTGCATTATAGACCGTTCTCTCGATGTGCTTACACTTGAGTCAAGTTCAACAAAATATAAAAAGTATTACTTTTAGGTCAAACACTGTGTTGTGGTGGCTTATGACGCAGTTTTTCTCTTGGAAATGTCATTGCATAAGTGTCCAAGTATTCAGTTTTAAAAGTCATATAGAACAGCAACTGTGGTGGAGACATTGTAGTGGAACAAACATAAACAGACAGGTGCTGACATTACCACAGATGTTTTGTACTGATGAAAGAAAACCACCAAAATGTGGTGGTTACCGGCAAACAAGGTTACCAGAAAAAACAAAGAGATTTATAGTACACTGGTTATTTCCAGGTGTCCCGGACACTGAAGCAGCTGCACTATGTGAACTGGCCGGATCACGGAGTACCTGACTCCATTCCTGCCATCCTGGAGCTGCTGCAGGACATGAGGATTTACCAGGATCACGATGAGCTTCCCATCTGCATTCACTGCAGGTAAACGCCTATATCTGCTGTGATGGACCTCTATGATTAATTTTTGCAATGATTGCAGTTAGGGGCTAATCAGATAAAACGGCGGTTATGTTAAGGCCATGATGTAAAGTTTTGGTGGCCATGAATGAACACAAGATTTGTTTGTATCTGTAACCATGGAAAATGCCCACCACCATTTTTTTACACAGGAAATATGTAGGTGGTTGACCAACAACAAGCAAATGCCCCAACAAGCATCTGCACTACTGCTAACACTGAGTTATAATCAGGGTTTGAAATTAACTTTTTCACTCACCGGCCAATTTGGCTACTAAATTTTTAATTGACCAGCCATTCTGAACTTCTACCAGCCAAAAAGAAAAGATAAATGAACCAGATTAAAACAAGAGTAACATAAAAAAATCTAACTTGTATTGTTGTGTTACCTTTGACATACTTGTGTGTTATTTTCGTTCCAACAGACGGGGTCAAAAGTAACAATATGCAACTTATGTTCAAAGTCATTCTACATTTGTACAAAATACCACCTGGTATTGATACACCACACTTGTGAGTTATTGACTACAGCAAAAAATATCTATGTCTAAAAACATTATCTGTCTCAGGATAAGCCAGGGTCTGCTAAAATTGTAGGATGTCTTTTCTGTTAACCAAATGTATCACCACATTATTATGGTTTTTTTTTTTTTAATCTTCACTATTGCTTAAAAGCAAATGAACAAGCACGCTGTTATTTGTTGCTTATTGACATGTATGTTCAAGTAAGACAGATATTCGCAGATTCTGCGCAAGACGCTATATTTAATATATCATGATGAATCATGAGTTGAGTATTTGCATTTGGCGGGTGTTGATTTCAAACCCTGGTTATAATGACAGTTAATGCTATGCTGAAAGACTAACCAGCAGAAGAGAAATTAATTCTTTAAGGTATTCTTTACTAAGTTAACTTGACCATTTATTTGGACATTCCTCAAACAATATTTCAGTCTGAACTATGGAGGTCAATAATATCCAGAGAAAGTACTAGTTTACTATAATGTCTAGTATGAAAAAAAGGATATTAATTTTGAGATTTGCAAAAAAATGTAATTCAACAGTATTAATAAGATTAACCTTAACTTTGGAAAATGTTTTTCCACACAGAATATTCTGAGCACCGTATAACCAGTTCATTGACTTGACAAAGGGATAGTTCACTGAAAAATAGTATTTTTTTTTTCCTACTACGGTAGTCAGTGGGGCCGAGATCTGCTTGGTTACAAACAATCTTCTAAATATCTTCCATTGCGTACAACAGAACAAAAAAATATTATACAGGTATGGAACAATTTGAGGGGCAGTAAATGATTTTTCTGTGAACTATCCCTTTAAAATTAAATAATTCTTATGACTCTACAGCAGTGTTATGTAAAAACTCTTACACTACACTTAACACTAAGAATGTAAGAAAAGATCATTGTGTTTTTACTGTGGCTTATTGTCTTGGGACTGTCTGGGGATTTGCAGTGCAGGCTGTGGAAGAACGGGTGCATTGTGTGCTATCGACTATACCTGGAATCTACTGAAGAGACAGGTAAGAATTCAAAACATCTTCCATTGTACTGGCACACAAATAAAGAACAGACAAAAATAGAGAACAAACATTTCTGCCTCTTACTTTAGGTGAGATGTTAATCTTATTTGCTCTTGTTTAGATGATACCAGAGGATTTCAGTATCTTTGAGTTGGTGAAGGACATGCGTACACAAAGGCCATCTGTGGTTCAGACTAAGGTAACCAACATATTTTCTCCTTAATTTGCCATCATCAATAAAAACTAAAACGCCTCCATTTTACCTAATTATAATTTCTTCTCTTCCTCTTAGGAACAATATGCACTAGTATACAGGACCATCAAATTGCTGTTTGAGAGATATCTAGCAGCAATGGAAGGACCAAACAGAGAGGTCAGATAAGTCACCATTATTACTCGTTCTGTATTTACATAAATTGTCATTTTATTTCCCGCTGATTTAGCTTTCCAGTTACGACACATTACATATCATAGTCAGAGCTTTTTGCTGGCCTGAGTCATGAACAATTTAATATGATCCTCAATCAGGTGCCAGCTTCCTCCTCACCTGTCACAATAAGTACTGGGAGTGATCTCTCAGATTTCAGTGACTCCGAATCAGAGACTGACTTCAGAGCGCTGCTTCAAACTGAGCACAGGTCTGAGAAAATCTTTCATTTTAATTTACACTCATTTTGATGCAGATTTTAAAGGAATAGTTCACCCAAAAATGAATAATTTATTCTCCCTCATGCTAACCCAAACCTGTATGACTTGCAGAACACAAAAGTAGATAAAAAAAACAAAACAAAACCAAAAAAACCCAAAGACAAGTGTTGCCGTGTCAGGCTGCGCAAACAGACAGAGATGTTTTGACAGCACCACAAAGACACAGTTTTTTAACACCTTCTGGTGAAATCAACCAGCTATTGACCTACTTGAATTCACACTTTAAATAGAAACCTAATTGTCATCACAAAGAAAATTCTTGAATTGTTTCATGTCTAAGACACACTGTGATTGTTTTTCTGTTATTTCTGATTATAACGAAATCTTTCGCTATTATAATAGGAGTAATGAAATGGAAATTCTAATGGATGAACACAATCACATTACACAAAAAGTCACTTCTTGGCCACATCCTCATTTACATCCATTCAATCAAGAGGACATCTCCACCAGACTCAGTCCTGCAGACATGCTCAGTACAATGAGTGAGGCCCAGATTAAATATAAGAGGTCATTCATAGCGCCAACTCCTCAAACAGACTTTACAACCTGTGGATATCAAAGAACTGAGCCATCTACCAGCCTCAACACTGATTTTACCCAAGCTGCATGTTCAAACTATCCCATCAGCCTAGTACAGGAGCTGAGGCCAAATATGATGCATCTGCAGTGCGAAGAAAACCAAGATGTTAGTCATGTTGGCAAAGACAACAAGCCTTATATCTCCAGCACCCCCTGCTTCACTGTGGAAGATCCTTATTTTGGTCTTGAGTCTCCACCGGCTAGTGACAATCCCAGTGTTATGGAATCTATGGTTCATGAAATCTGGATGGAGAACCCTAGTTTCACAATACCTAATTTAACTCTTAATAACCAGGTGTTGGAACTGCCAAAACATGACTGCAATGACAAAGGTATGAAAACCTGTGACTTTAAACAACTGATTTTCTCAAAAATGATTTATGATGGATCACTTATGATCATTTTTATAATTTGTATAAAGGTGCAAATTCACCTTCATCTGATGAAGACAGCCCTCCTCCTTTGCCAGAGCGAACCCCAGAGTCCTTTATATTGGCAGAGGAAATTAACGGTTAGTCCTCAATGTCTAATTTAAAAACACAATGTCCACTTCTCAGTTCTCACCAATGTATTATTTACATACTATTATGGTATTTAATAATATTTTGAAGTGGCTTGTATTTGTATATTTTCAGCTTAAACAAAATTAAAATGTAATATAACTTTTGCAGATTCCATTGTTTATCATGAGTTATACTTTCTAACGGTGTAAAAATTAAGTATTATAAATGTATTATAACTATGGTTCCAATTAATCATGAGATCACATAATACATTATAAGGTGCATTACAAGACATAATTAATGCATTAAGGATACTTTTTTTTAATATTTGATATATATAATGTATTATATATATAGGCTGTGTTACCAGTAATTTTAGTACTTTAACTTATTTATTTCAAGTTAGTTGCCATTGCCAAAGCAACATTTCTCTCCTTTTTTTTTTGGTTTTCTATATAATATATATATTATATTATTTCAGCTTTATTTCAGTTACCGAAAACTGTAATTTTCATAAGGTTTTAGTTTTGTTTTAGGTAACAATAACAATGTACATAAACTGACATTTCAAGCCACAGCTCATACTTAGTCCAGTGCCTTTTTTATTAACTTTGAAAATGAAAAAAAAAAACAACAAAAAAAACATATATGGTCTTGTTTCCAGATATCAGTGAAATCAGTGAAACCAATGAGCTGCTGACACTGGTGATCCCAACCAGCTCAGGCTCTGAGAGTGTCAACAAAGGTGAGCAAGCATTATGCATACTTGAAAATTTTTGTCTATAAATTCAAATATGGTGGTGGTCTTACAGCACCTGTAAATGTTCCCATTTTCTCTAAAAAGACAACCCACCCTCACCTGTACCCCCACTGCCTGAGAGAACTCCAGAGTCTTTTGAAATGGCCACGGATGAGGGTATGACAATCATGGACATGGATGAATCAACATCATATTTCATCTGGTCACTTTGTTTGTACCTTATGTAATTTTCAATACATTTTGATTTTTCAAACAGATTTGGTACAAAATATGACACAGGAAAAGCCACAGGATGTTGTAATGAGAGTTGGGAAATCTTTAGAATGGTCTGGGCAAACATCTGAAGCTCAGGCAGACATGAAACGATCCTGGTCAAGGAGCAAGGTGAGCAGATGCAGAGCAGTATATGCTAATTAAGATTTCATCATTTCAGCACATTAACACACCAACAACCTGTTGCACTTTTTTGGATAGGCACACTTCTTTTTTGCTGAGTGCAAAAAATAAGAACAATCTGTAACAGGCTTGTTTTCTTTTTTTTTAGAGCTTAAAGTTTAGAATGTCACTTCCTGGTAAGTCAGGATCTCTAAGCAAACCAGCAATAAATTTATTTTGGCTACAGTCTTGACAACCTTCTTTTTTATTATTTTGTTTTCCTGCAGCAGCATCATCTATTCCACTCAGTCCTATTGCGATCACAAGTCACAGTCCTCCTCCCCTACTGTACAAACATCCTCAGGGTAAGACTCACTACAGTTCACAAGGAAATAAGTGTGTACAGCAAAAATGTAACTTTGAATTTGCTCTACAGAAAGCCACATATATACTGGTGTTATAAGCTAGATGACATCGTCATTAAGCAAGCGAAAACATGCCATATTTAAACGCAATAATAAAATGAAACTATAAAATCAGTACAACAAAGCAAACAAAATACCTTCATACAAATTTATACCGATGTGCGCTTCCAGACTTTTGGGAGTCGATTCAATTGTCGTAAACTAATAAGGGAGGTGACGAAACCGTATAGGCCTACATTAACAAACAAACCGTTACAAAACATTATTGAAGTTATGTTTGATATTTCAAATGACAAGATATCTGACATTTCCACTTCATAAAGAGTCTATTCTTGTAAGCACAAGCAGCTTATTGAGAAATCTGAGCTGAATGCTACTGAGTCATTCAATGAAACGGGTGCCATTTGGGTCCGCAATTTTTGATCAGATGCAAGCTCAAACCTACCACCCTGTCACGCAAAATAAATAGGGAAAACTGTTTTTTATTCATTTTTTTTACATTATTAATACAAAGAAAATTATATTTCAGACTGAATGCATGTATGCTAGGTGAGAAACTTGACCACATGGGAGATTTGCAGACATTTTGGAATGAAAGGGGTGGTAAATTTCATCCCAAAATGTCCCCTGATAAAAATCACATTCTGGGGGGTAAACGTTTTTTTTTTTTGGCAGGGTTCCTTTGGTAAAATGTGCATTCCAAGGGCTAAATATCATGTTATTTGGACTCGCTTCAACCCGTGGACATGAAAAACAGCCTGCGGCAACAGTGTAAAAGTAGTCTAGCCCAATTCCTTGGGAAAACCGCAGACTTGATTCATTCACTCACTCATTCACTCACTCACTATATTACTCACACACTTTTTACTCAATTTGAATGTCACCCCTCCCCCAGTTTTTAAAGTTTAAAACTTACATATAGAGAAACACTTTGTCCATACCACCCCGTCACAGGGTCATTTTATTAAAAGTTTATGGAAAGAAAATGTTACATAAATTAATGTTGAATTATGTTCTCGTTGTGTGGACTAATTAGATAAATGTAACTTTATTTAAGTGAATTCATTTTTTCAGTAAGGCCACTGAAACGTCAAATTCATATTTCAAGATTAAAAATCTATTTCTTGTTTTACTACTCCAATGGCATACATATTGTCCGTGACTGGGTGGTACAAGAATGGCTTCCTTGCCTGAATAAAAAGGATAATATCAATAAAGATTTTGTGAGGTGGGAAAATATGTTTTTTGGAGGATTAACATATCTTTCAAGTTGTAGGTTTGTTTTAAAAAAAAGTTTGTTCTTAATGAAAATTTTGAAAAATGCAAAGTGGAAATGGCACCCTTTTCGTAGAATGACTCTACTGTAGCTTGAGGTAAAAGCCCATTACGGTCGCTCTTTAATGAATTACAGATTAATGGCTGTTCTGTTCTGTTTTCTTACTTACTTCTTGTTTCAAAGACATCTGTAGCGTTGATTAGTTATGATTGTTTAGCTTCCTGCATTATGCTGTTACAGTATTCTGAACTTTTGAACGAATCTTTTGAAGGAACGACTCAAAAAGACACTCACCAGTCGCCGCCTACTGGTAATGATGTAACCATAGACTGTAAAAAAAAGATGTAGGCCAGTGATCGCGATTGACTGGTAGATCTTTATCACTGTCCCAGTAGCTCCCGAAAATAACAGAAATATGAGTACAAAAAGACATTACATTTCTCCAGTCTTTGTACTTTATTTTTGTATTTATTTTTCTTTATTTTCGAGACTACTGGGACAGTGATAAAGGCAAATAGCCCACATCATGCCTGAGTCTGTAAACGGCCGTTAACAAGAGGCCAGAGACGCTGAAGATGGACGCAAAAAGGAAATATTCTGTATCAGGCAGAGCGGCTCACTGTTTGTCACAGTCTCCAGATCAGTCACCAGCACCGGCACTACATTTCCCAGCGTCCCTCCTGTTCCTCACCTGCACTCGATCATCAATCACCCGCACCTGAAGACCATCGTCATCAATACCAGTCATCAGCTCTTCCTTTATAAGCAGTCACCATCCTCACCACGGTGTCCAGTCTCGTATGTTCTAGTGTTGTTGCGTGTTTACCTGTTCCTGTATTATCTCCCATTGGATTACTAAGTAAAGACTTATTTGAAATTCATATTCTTCATCGTGTGTTTCCTGCGCAAGCAACCTGTTACAGAAGACTGGACCACCCTAATGGATGAATGGGAAAAATTCATCATTTACATCCATCTCCTGAGCCACGATTTCCTGTCTTTCTCGTCTGTGTTTTTTCACCTCGCCATCACCAGCCTGCTGGAGGATGAAACCCTGAAGACCTTGTTCTGGATCGGGGTGCACTTCCATGGTCCCAGCAACCTCCCAGACACCACCGGCTTGAACTGGAGGGAAGCTCTGTTGAAGTGTCTGGAGAGCCCCGCCCACCTGCCCGTCAATGAGAGTGAGTTTACCAGCATCTACACAACTCCTCATCTGCCTAACCATTCGATACTGGACTCACTGGTCCCACCCAGCCTCCCTCTCCCACATCCTCTCCTAGATGTTTCTGTCAGCTTGTCATCCCAGCCTTCTTCCCAGACCCCAGCCACGTCTGCTGTCCTGCCAGAGCTGTCCCCCATCAGTCCCGCTGTACCACCGTCATCTCCTCTCAGTGACGTGGTTCCATCACAGGCCTACTGTGAGCCACCTCCTTCTGGGCGTGAGGATCCCGTGGCTCCGCCTCCGGTTTCTGTCCTGGTCTTTCCACCTCGACCCGTCGCCCTGACTCCTCCACCTGCGTTCCTTCCCCCCTCGACGTCTGCTAGGACCTACAAGCTTTCGGCTTCACGGTCCACTCCATCAGCCCTCCATCTGCACCGTGGGTTCCTCATCTGTCACCCTCGCTCGTCCCCAGGGTGGCACTGAAGCCATCACCACCATGGCTCCTCCCTCTAGTGCTGCCGCTGTGGTCCACCATCCTGGCTGGGGACTGGGCCACCACCTAGCTCATTCTCCAGCTCAACCGTCCTCCTCCTGAACCACCTTCAGCATCTTCCATCTCCCCTTCGCTCCATCAACCTCCAAGACCCCCTCCAGCCCTCCCCTTTGGACCTTCCATTACGGTGCGAGGACGCGCCTCGCCGGAGGGGGATGTACTGTCACAGTCTCCAGATCAGTCACCAGCACCGGAACTACATTTCCCAGCGTTCCTCCTGTTCCTCACCTGCACTCGATCATCAATCACCTGCACCTGAAGACCATCATCATCATTACCACTCATCAGCACTCCCTTTATAAGCTGTCACCATCCTCACCACGGTGTCCAGTCTCGTATGCTCTAGTGTTGTGTTGCATGTTTACCTGTTCCTGTATTATCTCCCATTGGATTACTAAGTAAAGACTTGTTTGAAATTCATCATCTTCGTCGTGTGTTTCGTGCGCAAGCAACCCGTTACACTGTTCACGATGCTCGAAATATAGGAAGAAAATATAAATACTGAATTGGGGGTGAGGGGTTATATGAATGCATCTCTAAAGAGAACTTACTGTCTTCAGAAAAGTTGAGGGCAATGGCTTTTTTTTTTTTTTTTTTTTTTTTTTTTCCCTCTCTGACCTCCGAATAAAGCAACTATTTATAAGCAGTGCTGCTTTGTGTTTACTGCCGCGGTAACCAAGGAAACGCTGTATCACTGCTCTTCCATAAGCGCCACCTGCTGCCAGAGAGTGAATTCGCGTCTCATTCAGCCTGTCTGCTGTGTTTGTTTCATACTTTTTTTTTTTTGTGTGTGTGTAGCATATCATTTCACAAAGATAAAGTCAGACAATTCTGTTTTTCCTTTAAATCTTGAAATTAAATCTAATTCAAATCAAAAACAACTGCTCATGCAAAGCGTGTAGCATCTTTGTTTGGATTGTGATGCAGCTAAAATGCAGTGGCTACCTCTAATTTGAAACGGCTAGATATTTTTGTTAATAATAATAATAAAATATCTGCAACCAGTATCGGAATTGGCTAATTTTGCTTGTAAAAATAAAATAAATCAGAATCCGAACTGGACATGAAAAAATACTAAATACAATCTGGGCTGTCTTTTTCTATCAGTTCTTCAATAGGTAGATCTTGTCTTTCGTTGAGGTCAGGGATCTTGGGCTTGGTAACCACTGATGTAGGCTAACTTGCAGAAAGAGTCACCAAATGAATCAGTAAACGAATCTGTATGAGTCTTTTTGATAGACAGAATAAAAGATTCTGTTCTCCTCAGTGGAGTCGTCTCCAGTTAGGATTTGACTCTCAATTCCCAAGTCCAATCCAAATACACTTTTAAGTGTTGCTTTTATTGCACTTTATCTGTTTGTGTATGAAGATTTCAATTACAAATTCGCCTGATTTTATTCCTTAAAAATTAAGGAAAATTATTTTCAGATTTATGAGAGAAATTCAAAATCCTTATCTGCAAAAAACTTTAACTCTAATATGTCAACAAAATGAAACAAAAATTTGGCTTAATCCAGTGTTCAGATTTCTGTTCTGGAAATGTATGCAAATTAGCACATATTTAATAAAACAATCCCTCATTTGCATATTTAAAAATAACAGTTCAGAGAACTTGTAATACAAAACTTTTACCCTATTCACCTAGTGTGTCTTGAAGTTCTGTCAGTGTTATTCTAGTTAATTATTTTTAATATAGGCTATTATTATAGGATATTATATATCCCATTTTTTTTTACCTCAGAATCTCAACTACACACCCTAACACCACATGAGCAGACAACTGAGACATTTAGACCAGTTCCAGGGACAGGTACTTTATATCACATATCCATCTAACTAAAAACACTAATTTAATTGTTTAATATACATTTTTTTCTGATATATAAATATGCACAAACTCACAGTATGTTTTGCTGTTTTGTTTAATGAAGAAAGTGTTACTCCACCACTTCCTGAAAGAACTCCAGAATCTTTTGTGTTTCACACGGAGAAAGGTGCAGTATACAATACTTACAGAATACAGAAAAAACGCATCTACATTTGTTACATTTTTTTAAAAGATATTTTTCCGTTAAAGTGGGTGACAACAACGCCCTCTGTCTGCCAGCTGAGGCCGAGCAGCAGAGACTGAAAGTGGGCACATCATCTGAATGGTCAGGCAGCTCCCAACCCAGATCATTCCTGGAAAGTTCTTGGAGCCGAAGCAAGGTTACATTGCACTTACCTTTATACTCTTTCTATGTTATACTATATGCTAAAAATGAATTGTATCAACATTTAGGAGTACACTAGCATATAGCTGACTTCAATATATATAGATATGGACTAAAAAACACTCTAATTCTCATGCAGTCTTTAACTTAAAGGGTTAGTTCACTCAAAAATTACAATTTTGTCATTAATTACTCACCCTCATGTCATTCCAAACCCCATCGTTCATCTTCAGAACACAAATGAAGATATTTTTGATGAAATCCAAGAGGTTTCTGAAACACCCATCGGCCAATACTGAGACAGTGTTCTGACGTAGAACCCATAACGTCAACAGAGTAGGAGACTGACAGGGAAGAGAAAAAATTGTTGAATAAAGTCGTTTTTTTTTTTTTTTTTTCGCACAAAAAGTATTCTTGTCACTGTATAACATTAAGGTTGAACCACTGTAGTCACATGGACTATTTTAATGATGTTTTTACTACCTTTCTGGGCCTTGACATGGTTCAAAAATATAAAAATATATTCATTTGTTTTCTGGGTTTGGAACAACTTGAGGGTGAGTAATTAATGACAGAAATATAATTTTTGGGTGAACTAACCCTATAATCTGAACAGAGGTGCTGTGCTACGACTTTCCTTTTGTATGATTAATTCTTGACTCATTCTTACCAAATGTGTCATTTTCTAACAGAGCGTCAGAGCAAAAGGTTCAAAACAAGGTAGGCTGGTGTTTCCATTTTGCCCACCCACACCTCAGTCAGTAGTGTCATTACAATATAACATGCACAAATTGACTCTCTCAAGTGCACTGTAGTGTAATGTTTGTCACTGCAACAGAGATAAAGATGGTCCTTTTATTGGATCTATGTGTGCACAGCTGTGTTTAATTTTACAGAGCCTCTATCTGTGGCTCCGCTGACTCCTCCAGTCCCTGTAACCATGGCAATTGGAGGCAAAGGTGAGTGACAGCATAATTCACTTGATAGTGATTGATATCAGTTTATTAAACTGCATAAGCAAGACCACATAACCTTAGTTTAGCTTGCCCTGTGGCTAATGCAGTAGAGCACCAGCCGGCACCCAGCAGTCAGCTAGCAGCAACGGGACCAACAGAGAACCATTCAAACAGAGGGGGAGAGAAAACTTCACTGGTCAGCAAGGCCAGGACTAAGGTTCAGTTTCTAAAGTCTCTGTATTTGGACTGTAATTATTACTCTGTAAAGTGTATTGCACAATAAACTGCAATTTTGTACTGTTAAACATTTATTTTGTACTGTTTGCCATTGAAAAAATGTATAGTCTACCTAGAACACACTTTTAGGGGGCAGTTCACACAGATTGTTTTTGTATTCCATTGCGCAACTTTTCCAACTTTTTTTTTTATAAAAATGCACTAGACAGACATGATTGTGCTAACTTCTTACGTCTTTTGCAGCAGCTGTTCTAAAAAGCAGCACTCAAGTTAGTCACTGTGAATTCAAAATGGACAATTCTTATTATTGCAGTATTTATTATAAAGGATTTCGTAATCTTAAATCAAAATAACTCCTATGCTCTGATAATGTGTTTATTGGCGCAAGGGCGGGATAACCTGTCACTCACAGAGATCACAGCAATAGCAAACCCTACTGATCCAACCATCCAATCGATTTCCGATAGACAAAATCAAGTCCTGCCCTAAATTTTTTTATCGTTCGAGAAGCTGTTTCACTCAGATATACGTCACAACAGGAAAGAAGAGACAATCGCAACTTCCGTTTCATACTGACCTAAAAGGATTAGTTCACTTTAAAATGAAAATTACACCAAGCTTTACTCACCCTTAATCCATCCTAAGTGTATTTGACTTTCTTCTTTCTGATAAACAGTCGGAGTTATATTAATAAATATCCTGACGCATCCGAGCTTAATAATGGCAGTGAGCGGGATCAACGAGTATGAAGCTCAAGAAAATACATCCATCCATCATAAACGTACTCAACATGGCTTCAGGGGGTTAATAAAGGCCTTCTGAAGCAAAGTTATAAAGTAAAATACAGTGGGTACGGAAAGTATTCAGACCCCCTTAAATTTTTCACTCTTTGTTATATTGCAGCCATTTGCTAAAATCATTTAAGTTCATTTTTTTTCCTCATTAATGTACACACAGCACCCCATATTGACAGAAAAAAACAGAATTGTTGACATTTTTGCAGATTTATTAAAAAAGAAAAACTGAAATATCACATGGTCCTAAGTATTCAGACCCTTTGCTCAGTCTTTAGTAGAAGCACCTTTTTGATCTAATACAGCCATGAGTCTTTTTGGGAAAGATGCAACAAGTTTTTCACACCTGGATTTGGGGATCCTCTGCCATTCCTCCTTGCAGATCCTCTCCAGTTCTGTCAGGTTGGATGGTAAACGTTGGTGGACAGCCATTTTTAGGTGTCTCCAGAGATGCTCAATTGGGTTTGAGTCAGGGCTCTGGCTGGGCCATTCAAGAACAGTCACAGAGTTGTTGTGAAGCCACTCCTTCGTTATTTTAGCTGTGTGCTTAGGGTCATTGTCTTGTTGGAAGGTAAACCTTCGGCCCAGTCTGAGGTCCTGAGCACTCTGGAGAAGGTTTTCGTCCAGGATATCCCTGTACTTGGCCGCATTCATCTTTCCCTCGATTGCAACCAGTCGTCCTGTCCCTGCAGCTGAAAAACACCCCTACAGTATGATGCTGCCACCACCATGCTTCACTGTTGGGACTGTATTGGACAGGTGATGAGCAGTGCCTGGTTTTCTCCACACATACCGCTTAGAAACAAGGCCAAAAAGTTCTATCTTGGTCACATCAGACCAGAGAATCTTATTTCTCAGCATCTTGGAGTCCTTCAGGTGTTTTTTAGCAAACTCCATGCGGGCTTTCATGTGTCTTGCACTGAGGAGAGGCTTCCGTCGGGCCACTCTGCCATAAAGCCCCGACTGGTGGAGGGCTGCAGTGATGGTTGACTTTCTACAACTTTCTCCCATCTCCCGACTGCATCTCTGGAGCTCAGCCACCGTGATCTTTGGGTTCTTCTTTACCTCTCTCACCAAGGCTCTTCTCCCCCGATAGCTCAGTTTGGCCGGACAGCCAGCTCTAGGAAGGGTTCTGGTTGTCCCGAACGTCTTCCACTTAAGGATTATGAAGGCCACTGTGCTCTTAGGAACCTTAAGTGCAGCAGAATTTTTTTTGTAACCATGGCCAGATCTGTGCCTTGCCACAGTTCTGTCTCTGAGCTTTTCAGGCAGTTCCTTTGACCTCATGATTCTCATTTGCTCTGACATGCACTGTGAGCTGTAAGGTCTTATATAGACAGGTGTGTGGTTTTCCTAATCAAGTCCAATTAGTATAATCAAACACAATTGGACTCAAATGAAGGTACAGAACCATCTCAAGGATGATCAGAAGAAACAGACAGCATCTAAATTAAATATATGAGTGTCACAGCAAAGGGTCTGAATACTTAGGACCATGTGATTATTTCAGTTTTTCTTTTTTAATAAATCTGCAAAAATGTCAACAATTCTGTGTTTTTCTGTCAATATGGGGTGCTGTGTGTACATTCATCAGGAAAAAGAATAAACTTAAATGATTTTAGCAAATGGCTGCAATATAACAAAGAGTGAAAAATTTAAGGGGGTCTGAATACTTTCCGAACCCACTGTATCTAGCTTCCGCCAGACCGCCTTCCGTATTCAACTTACGAAGAAAGTGTAACACCTCTCCCAGTTCAAAACGCTTACACTACGTCATACACCTTTCGTATTCAACTTATGATAAAAGTGTAACTGACACTTTTTTTAAACAGTTACACTTTTTTCGTAAGTTGAATACGGAAGGTGGTCTGGCAGAAACTAGATATATTACTTTATAACTTGTTAAATATGGATATTTTTCTTACACAAACACATCACTTTTTTATGTTTATAATGGATGGATGCACATGGGTTAAATGCACGCTTTTGTCTGTCAATTTCACCATATTTTGCATAAGCATTTAAGACGCCATGTCAAGTTAAAAGAAGTTCAACTTTTAAAACTGTGTGCGAGCATCTCACATTTGCCAAAACACGCTTCCAATTGGCATCCCAAAGGTTGCTGATTCCAGCACTGGCAGGAAATGGCTGAGGTGCCCTTGAGCAAGGCACCTAACCCCCAATCGCTCCCTGGCGCCGCAGCATAATGGCTGCCTACTGCTTCGGGTGTGTGTGCCCACAGTTTGCAGTGTGTGTGTGTTCACTACTCACTACTCTGCTCCTAATGTCTGTGCACTAACTTGGATGTGTTAAATGCAGAGGACAAATTCTGAGTATGGGTTACCATACTTGGCCGTCACGTGTCACTTTCACTTTCATTTCACTTTCATTGCGCTCATGTCTCAAAACTTTTGCAGATTCTCGCGGCAAGTCCACAGAGCTCAAGTTAAGAAGTTAAACGTTTTAAAAAACCTCTGTAGACTGTGTTATTTTTTCCATTCCAAAACCATGCCTTGCATTTTTCAAAGCAAAAACGTGTTCTGTGTGAACGGCCTCTTATGTGTGAACAGTACTTGCTTAATAAAAGCTGGATTGCTGGATAAAAACAGATTCTATAAATGTAAATACATATTTCTTTTCTTACAGAGTATTAAGTTTTTGAAAGGAAGACAGTGGCGTATGTATAATAACCACTTCTACTTTTCCTTGTTGACACAAATAATTCTATTACATTTAACACTATTAAAATAAACATTTAAATTAATTGACAAGCAGCTGCATGTGTGTGGCTTAAACATCATGTAACTGTCAATTACAGCAAAAACAGCTCCGCCTCCGATCCCGCCCCCAGCCGCACCATCAGCCCCGCCCCCAGTCCCATCTACAGCAACGCCTCAGTCTGCTCCACCACCCTATGGTGCTGCTGTTGGATTCTTATTTTGTAAGCTATTGCCTTCTTTTAAAGGTTCAGTGTGTAAATTTTAGTGGCATCTAGCGGTGAGGTTACAAATTGCAACCAACGGCTCAGTCCAACGCTCACCCCTCCCTTTCAAATTACATAGAGAAGCTACGGTGGCCGACACAGGACAAAGATGTCATCGTTTGAGAAAGTAGAGAGTACTACTTCTTCTTCTTCATGCGTATTCAACATAGTGACGATGCAAGCTGCCTCTAAAAACACCAAAAAAAAGAACAACAACATAGTGATGAAACGCACTCCGTAGAGCAGTTTGTCCATTTAGGGCTACTGTAGAAACATGGCGGCTCAAAATGGCGACTTCCATGTAAGGGGACCTGTGGTGTATGTAGATAGAAATAGCTCATTCTAAGGTAATAAAAACATAACAGTTCATTATGCAAGGTCTTTATACACCACTGAAAACATAGTTATGTATATTATATTGCATTTCTGTCAATAGATCCTACTAAATATTACACACTTTTAATGTTTTTTTTTCTTTCAGAAATTTATGTTCTGAGAGTTAACACCAGATGGAGCTACTCCATTTTTATATTTCCTCAGTTCATGTTGACACCTGGTAATACTATGCTAATACATGATGTTGTGTGGACAGTTAATGACTCCTTTCTTACTCCACAGCTTTTGGATCTCGTTTTGGAAAGCCTAAGGGCCCACGAAATAAGCCAGAAACATGGGTCTAGTTCATGTCGAATGTGAAAGAAAAGGAGAACAGCCACGCAAGAAGGGAATTTACCGAGCAAAGATTTCTTTCAGCCTCAGAGAGAAAAGCACTGTGGTTTTTGAGGGATATTAGACCAACCACTGACCTCACAGACATAGACATTTATACAGATTGTGCCTTTGTCAGAACTTTGACTACATGTAAAGGTATAATGCAAGAAAATGGCCTGTTTTAACCTTGAACCATGTTGCAAGGATCTTGCAGCTAAAATGTATATAAAAACAAATGATAATAATTGTGCAACTAAAGACAAGATAATGAGAGATGATTGTACAGAAAAGTAGACACACACACAGTAAAACACACAGCTGCAGGTATCCATGGCCAATCAAAGTATTTCTACATTACATAACTTTGGATTTAACAACAGCACATTTGGTGCCAGGTCTGTTCGAAAGAGACAAAAATGTTTTTTTGTGTGTGTGTGTGTTTAACTGTGTTTGCTCATTTGCATATTTTTATTTTCTGCTACAGTGGAAAAAGTCCCGCTTCACCTTGGTACACTCATAAAATGGTTTATTTAAAAAAATACAGAAAAAGTCTATGCATTCCATTGCATTTTTACACAATTGAAAAGATCCACATGACAGTTCTATTAAATGTAACTTAGCATTTACAAAACATTACTTTGACTATGTTCATAATTGACCACCTAATTAGTCCTTAAAAATCAATTAAATTGAAAACCTTTATACAAATATCAAACAGAGCAAATAATGAATCAAACACACAGAGCATGCCTTGATCCCTAAGTGGATTTTTCCTATATTACAAACGACCATCAAAAACCTGATCAACACAAAAAAGAATCTAGCTGCCAAAATTCAGAAGAAACATAGAACGCTAAACATCATGTTTATTTTAATATACCATGAAACCGTAAGGTGTAAAAGCATAATCGTGTGTTACTGAGTAGAGAACATGTCTGTATATATGGGAAGATTCATCTTAATGGATTGATAAATAATGACCTCCAATTTAAGTATTAAGTGAAATATGAAAGTATCTTTTCTTTCAATTAAACAAAACCGCTAATCTGCAGAATCTGAAACTGAGAAAGTGGGGAAAACTATTACTGTTTAGGCTTTCCAACCTGCATATATAATTGTAGTCCTAATTAAAAAACAGTGGGAAATATAAGAAGCCGATATGATTCATATTGCACATGATTATAAAATTTCAATGTCATTTACCACCAATTTTTTTATTTTTGCATTGTCGTCCTTTGGTGGCCGATAAAGCAGTCACCTTCAGTTGGTTCTGGATTAGTAGAATTAGCATTTTTCTACAATAATAAATACCCAATCATTACTTATTGCCAGACTTTAAGAAATTCCATCGCAATTAATCCTTTGTACAACTTGTATAACATCAATTAGCTTAATAGCAGACAATTAAAGACTTGATAGAAGGCACTCATTTTTACAGGATGCATTTGATTAGGGAAAGCCATTAGATCGTTTTGTTGAAACCATAATCAATGTAGACTGATTGGCTTGCTGGTGTGAAATTACATTCAAATCAGTCATTAGCAATACTTGGCATCAATGGAGAAGCACAACTACTGCCCACAACCCTTTCAAAAACATTGAATGCCTGCTTTAAGATTTAATCCCATTCAAAAGAACCACATCAACATGTGCAAAAACATTACTGACACGCTACTACACTTAGCAAGTGAAAGCTAAATTGCACTCATCCAACTAAATCGGATGGCATAGTCACCCTAGAATGCTTATCATAAATTACTAAGGACAACTTCAGTTCAAACACATAAGAAACAAGTGTTATGTGATAGTACTAGGCATATACCTTCTGCTACTTTACTTATGAATTATATCAAATGTTTTCTGAAGAAGCAGATTATGGGAACAGCAACATACAATAACAGTTTTCTGGTTCAAGAAAAGCGCAGGAATTTATTCATACCACGTTCATGTGTATTACTGAGTTAATTCATATCTGCACTCACTGACTTTCAGAAAAATTCAACAAATGCTTAAAATGGCCAAAGCAACAGGAATAATAATTTGGGACATTAACAAAACAAAACAAAAAAAACAAAACAAAAAAATTGTGACATCAAAGACAGACAGAAACACAAAAGTCCAGAGCATAATGTATGATTTAAAAAAAACAAAAAAAAAAACTTTCTGTTCAGACTCTAAAACTATGACAGTATGAGCAGGATCATGTGTAAATTCTGAATGAAAGCTTGTTTAGATGATCCATTTGAATCAAGGGGCCGTTTCCTTAAATAAAGCTCATACTAACATGTCAGATTTATAGGTTCAAGACCTCAGCAAATCCCAATAATCTGAACAAATGGATTAGATTACGGTAAAACTTCAAAAGTAAACACAGTAGAAGGAGACTTGACCAAATGAAAAGGCATCAGCATGTTGCCCCTGAGTGCAGGTTTGGTTATTACATTTCCATCTAATTTTCTGCTAAAGTTCGATCTTAGATGGAATATATCTTCCTAGTCCAAAGTAAAAATGTAAAAGAAAAAGCACAATGGCTTCTGTATACACAACAGACAGAAAATGAACATGACAAATAAAATGTATGACCATGATCTTAAAAGACTGACTATTCTGGACAAAAATAAATAATTAAAATGAACAAACAAATGAACAACCCTCTTGTGGAGGCCATATCCCATTTCCTGCATACATGAGAGGTAATGCAGGTTCCTTTTTGATAATTACTGCTATTACTCATTCAAAAAATAATTAATTTTCCTTCAGTCAAAATGTTTTAATTTAAAACCAGAGGATGATCAATGAAAAAGCAAATCTCTCTCACTTGAAACTGATACCTTCTCTCTAGTCTAGCTTAAATACGTCAGATACTTCAGAGTGACATTATACCATGGGAAGAAAAAAAAAATATATATATTTTTCTCTTTTAAGATATGATTGCTGCTCTCCACTTGTGACAGGCACTTTTTTTCCTTGTTTGTAAAACCAATTATCAACATGATGCACATGATGGCCTGGGAAACAACATGAAAAGTCCCTCTTGAGAGATAATTCATCTCATTTATAATAATATATAAACAAATATAAAACAACACTGAGTAATCAGCAAAAATATATTTCAAATTAAATACTTTGGCTGAGAAAAACCTAAAAAGTACTTGTGGGGTCATTTTCTTAACCAAAATCTAAAAAAGAAAAATATACAGTCTTCATAATTTTTAGGCAAAGTCCAAATATTCCTTTTTGTTTTTTTTTTTGTTTTTTACACTGTGGAATGTCAGTCAAGTCTGTTAGGTGAAATAAAACTCCACCCCTCCACAAAAGGATGGATTCGGAAGTCACTTGGGGAAATCTGTGGACCTGCTGCCATTGAGTGAGGAGGAGTCTGATGCAGGCTCGGTGGGAACCTGTGGAAGCATTTGCTCTGGTGTGGGCAAGGACAGAGATGCTGGGAGAGGGCTGGTCTCCGAATAGGGAGCGGCGGAAACAGTGTGGGCGGATTTAGCCGGTTGTGGAGGTGAGGGCTGCGGCTCTCTGGGTGGTGTAGCGGGCCTCTGGAAAACCAGCTCGTCCGTTTTCGCCACCCCACCTTGTGCCGTGTCTGTTTGTAGCCGGGCGCAGGAGGTGACTTTGGTGTCCGGGTGAACAGGGGAAGAAGAGGGGGGAGGACAGGATGTGGAACACAGGTCCTTGGTCTTAACGTCCTTTGACTCCACCTCCTCCTCTTCCTCGGAGTGGTACTGCTTTAGACGGATGTGCCACGCCAGGCTGCACACAGCCGAGACTGTTTTAAACTGGTGGATCACGTTGCGGGGGATAAAGTAGATGTCGTCATCGCAGAGCTGCACACGAACGTAGCGGATGCCTTCCCGTCGTAACTGGTTGAGTTTGGCATCGTCCACCCACTGGACACACTGTAAAGAGAGGGGCATTATGGGGATGCTGACCTATTTTACACCTGCCTGTCCTTACATCACCACACCCATAATATTAATTACTGCTCACCCAACACCACGTCATCAATAGATCAAACTGTGGTCTAAAAATAATGATATATTATGCATTATCAAAACTTAAACAGTTTTTCAACAGTTTTTTGATGTCTTGAAATTAATTCAACTCAATATTAAACTCAAAATTATTAATTAAAATGTCTTGTTTATAAAAGTGTATGAAAACTGTATAAAATTTTTGATTGACATTATCACCAAAATAGAATAACATATTTTACTCCTTTCATTCATCTTTAGAATTTAATATTTCACAAATTATTGTTGTCATGATACTACAATTTCTACATTCAATACAATACCTCGAAAAAGATTGATATTCAATACAATTATCAATTGATATCATGGGGGAAAATTGGCACAACATTAGAGGCATAAATTGTGAACAGTATTGTGACAGATCGCTGTTGTTGCCTCAGATCAAACGAAGCAGCAGCGCAAAGCACACGTGAATGGATCATCTTTTTCCGCTTTACTACTAGTTACAGCATGAAATAAACATGAATGAGCATCAGAAGTAATGTTGAAAGACAGTGTACCAGTTACCGAAAACCATATTGTATCTCATGTAATCACTCAGTTTTTCAACGGGGAAAGACGTCAGCTTAGTAAACAATGTCATGTAATGTTACATTTATCTCAGAATAGCTATTTTACTGTCATATTTAATACACGTCTGAATAAATCTATCAAGTTTTCATGACAGCCACCATTTAAATATTTATGAATTGGAGTAGAAACATAATTATGTAATTGTAAAGTTAGCATTATAACTTTACTATTATAAAAACGTCCTTATGTGTACTTTAAAGGATTAGTTCACTTTCAAATAAAAATTATCCCAAGCTTTACTCACCCTCAAGCCATCCTAGGTGTATATGTCTTTCTTCTTTCTGACGAACACAATCGGAGTTATATTAATAAATATCCTGACGCATCCGAGCTTTATAATGGCAGTAAGCCTTACCAAACGAGTATGAGCTGAAGAAAGTGCTTCCATCCACATCCATCCATCATAAACATACTCCACCAGGGGTCCTGGGGGGTTAATAAAGGAATATATCTAGCTTCCCGCCAGACCGCATTCAAGTTACGAAGAAAGTGTAAACTGGCATCGCATCAGTTACTCTTTTTCCGTAAGCTGAATAGGGAAGGCGTAGGACGTAACGTCTTCAGCTCATACTCGTGACCCCTATTGACTGCCATTATAAAGCTTGAATGCGTCAGGATATTTATTCATATTTCTCCGATTGTGTTCATCAGAAAAAAGAAAGTCACATACACCTAGGATGGCTTGAGGGTGAGTAAATCATGGGGTAGTTTTCATTTGAATGTGAACTAATCCTTTAGGTGTTCGTATACAAATTTTAACCTTCGATATTATAGTAACGCAATACCAACTCACTCCCTGTATAGTTTACAGCATTAGTTGTAAGATTTTTTTCCTTGAGAAAATCTGCCATGGACTGTACCTGATATATATCAAAATTAATCAATATCAAATCGGAATCGAATGGTGAAATTTTTCAATATCTAGTCCTAATTATTATTATAGTTATTTTATTTCTAAGACAGAAATATATTACTATTGTAATACAACTGCACTGTAAAATTAAAAAAAAAAAAAAAAAAAAAAAAAAAAAAAAAAAAAAATATATATATATATATATATATATATATATATATATATATATATATATATATATATATATATATATATATATATATATATATATATATATATATATATATATATATTTTTTTTTTTTTTTTCTTTTTTTTCGTAAGTATATTCATTTTACTTTACAGTAGTACAATACTTATGACTTAATTTGTTCACTTGCAAGAGTTTAACCCTCAAGCTTTTATTTTGGTAGAAAACTGCAGGGAGACCTTTAAGTGTCCATGACAACAAACGCTTGTCATTATACATCTGTGTGAAATGATGTAATCATGTGTCCACAAAAAAAAGTTGTAAATTATGCAAATATAGCGAATAATAATAATTATAATACATTTTATGCCAAAAACGAAGCATGCAAAAACATTCCCAAATACACATTAAACTCTCAGCATATGCAGATTTACTTTTGCCTCACTGAAGACTGAGCCACTTTGCGAAGCTGAAAACACTGGATTATAAGCTGCAAGCATGTAAATTATCACAGTGATGCACTTTACTCTAAAACATGCAGCGCAATGGACTATATACTTATATGATTAAAATACACACACTGCAGTGCGGGTCAACTTGATGTTGGAAAGAAGAGAGCAAGAAAGTGCAGCTGGTACCAGTGTATAGATACCATGGAAAATGAGTATTAAAAAGTTTTAAATATTCAAAATAATATGTATAACCATCAAAACAAAGTTTTAAAATAATTACAAATTAATATAAATATAACAAAACTGACAGCATATTAATCCAAATAATATTTTATGAAAGTATATTATAATCCTGTAACAATACTGCTCAGTGCCAAAAATGATGACTTACAATGCATGTTCACTCAAATTGTGCTTACACAACCCAACTTGCCATGTTAGCCATGACTAATATAAACACACATGCCTACAGTCTGTCCTGTTTAGCAGTTTAACAGCTCTTACCTGCGATACAGGTGGCTCATACAGGTCTAGCTGAAGCCTTTGAACGACGTCATTGAAGTCCTCAGCGTGAAAACAGACCACATCTTTGGTTATCCGTGGCCGGTCACTCCTATGAGAGAGGAGAACATCAAACGTCATTTTCTCTATAGTTATTTACACGCAGCTTTTTGCATGTACAAGCATGTGCATATGTTTCTGCGTGGCAGATGGTTGCACTCACCATTCCCCAAACTGCACTGCTTTCAGGACACCCACAGCTGCTGTACTCTGCCAGTCGAAGCTCTGGCCAACGTGATCAGCATGGGCTCGTGTCCGATCCTCGAACAGCACCTCACGCGGTTCACTGGCTCTCGGGAGGTAATGCAAGTTCTTGACCTCATTCATTGATCTACAACCAAAAAGAAAGTGTTTTGTGAGACGGCAAGCCTCTTTTGAGATGGAGTATCTACAGTCGCATCAAAACAGTGCATACCTTCGTCTCTTGAATGGAGACTTGGGCATGTCAGCTGTGGGGACCATCTGCTCTCCAGGTCTCACCCACATGATGGGACCATCGTCGCTCTGGGACCTGCAGTCAAGCTTCAGGCTGGACAGGCTTCCCCATGGCAAAGTCATCTGCGCAGACCAACAAAACATAAGTCAGGAAGTTTAAACAATGCTGTAGCCTTGCCTAAATGTATAAATTGCAAGAAACAACTGGACGAACACAGTTTTCTTTTCTGTGCAGACATATTTCCTATTGAAACAGGACATTGGGGTGTAACATATCAAAGCAGATGTATCACTGCTAGGGCTGGGAAAACAAATTGATGCATCACGAATGGAGAAATGATTCTGGATTGATGCTGAGATTTTCCGAATGTGTCGCGATTCTCTCTCGAATAGATTTCGAGCTTAGTTTTTAACAACAGATTGTGTTCTAGGCTAGTTTTTAACCGCACACACAAATGCTCATGAAGAAGAGCGCTTGTGCATTCGGCTGAGTCTGAGAATGTACTTGCACCTCAGAATGCTTTTATGACATGAGATTAATGTAAACAGCCCACTGCAAACACCCTTCTAATTCGCTTCAACCTTTTCTAACTTTATGAATGATTATTTTATAGAAGGTTCTAGTGGTGTGTGTAAGGAATTGGAGAGTACAGCTGTTTCTAAAGCACACAGTGCCATCTGCTGCTAAAAACTAAGCTCAGAATCGATTCGAGAGAGAATCGCTATGTCAGAATCAATCCAGAATCATTTCTCGATTTGCGATACATCAATTTATTTTCCCAGCCTTAATCACAGCCATGACTTGCTACTTACTATTACTTTTGGGATGCATAATATAATAAATAATAATAATTTTCCTTTTTAAATTTAGATATTTACCTTTGCCATCATCTAGTAGCCTGTTTACACCTGGTCACTTCATGCTATCCGATCGTGAAAAGACCAAGTCTAAATGCCCTCCGAAATGCATTCGAGACAAATATAAATCCGATCGCTCAAACCACTTCAGGAGGTGGTCTGGGACGCATTCCAGTCAAAACTAAACAGGTCTAAATGCATCTGGTTGTTGAAACTACATATGTAAATTTAACTCCTCCCAAAAATACTAAAAAAATAAACGTGTGAGAGCGTGTTATAGGCTAAATAACATCATAGCCAGATATGACAGTGCTACTACAGCACACATCGCCGCAGATTATCAAGATTAGAGCAGAGTATCTATTCAGCAAGACAACACGCAAACTGCCGCAAACCAAACTGAAAGCAAGTCGCAGGCGCTCAAAACACAATCCTCTTCATTAAAAGTACTGAGACTAAATGATCTTATCAGTGCTGCTGCAGTGTTCTCTCCTATTGCGGTCTTTGATTTTTAAATTAGCTGATGATCAATAAAATGCAGCTCATATTTGTTGCTTTCAGAACTTAAGACAGGATTTATATCAGTTTTGCAGAGAAACATTTGTGGCCAAGTGTAAATGCAATCATTTTTATAAATCAAGATAGCTATCTGATCAGAGAAAACGCATGAAGTGACCAGGTGTAAATAGGCCCTAACACTCAAAGCTAATATTTAAAAACATTACATTTAACACTTGTTATTAAATTAGAGTATAACAAATTTTTCATTTTGAGATTTGCTATTACAATATAATGTTATAATGTCTAAATTCCACTGAAGCATTTGAAACGACTGATTATAGTTTAATAGCGACCGTTTATTAGTTATCAGCAATAACATATGTGCTTAACAGTTTCTAGATCACATTTTATTGGACAAAAATTATTGTTTGGGGTAAGATTGTTGAGCATTGAAACTTCTTTCACATAATAATAAAAAAAATAGCACTTTAGTTAGGTTCATTAGTTAAACATTAGTTAATGTATTAACTAACATGAACTATCCATGAGAAATACATTTGTTACTGTATTTACTAATCTTTGTTAACGTTAGTTAATGAAAATGCAGTTGTTCATTGTTCATTCATGTTAGTTCACAGTGCATTAACTAATGTTAACAAGATTTTAATAATGTATTAGTAAATGTTGAAATTTACATTAACAAAGATTAATAAATGCTGTATAAGTGCAGTTTATTATTAGTTTATGTTAACTAATGAACCTTTTTTTTAAAATATATTTAGATACCTTTAAAAATACAGGGATGCAACCAAAATCTTTACATAATTGTGCAAAAGCTAAACACCATTTAGCTGGATCCAAAAGCGTAAGAAACTCCGCTGACAAATAGTAAACTGAAATGCACCATTTGCACTACAAAACTACCAAATGCACAAGGCCTTTCAAACTCACTCATGTGTGAGAGATTATTTCTAACCTTAAGAAACGGAGACTCCTCAAGCATGTCCAAAAACTCTGGGAAGTAATCGCCCACTTCCTCATCTACTGCACCAACCAGACTGATCTGCCTCATGGGACCAGCTCTATATGTCCCAGAGCAGTATGTTCGGCTTACCTGCAAAAAACCAACAAAAAAAACCACACACTTTTTATTTTACTGCTGCAATGTGTTAAAAAATAAAAATAAATAAAATGAACCCTAATGCAAAGTTCAGCATATGCGTCTTTTCAAAGCTTCATGATAAAATAAAAAGTTTAAAGGACTGTTCACATCAAGAATGACAACTATAACAATAACTATATTAGCATCCACACCAATGCATGATAACGATCTGTTTATTATAAGTGTGCACTGCAGTTATGTCGTCTTCTGCTTTAAATGCTCAGGCTCTTTAGAGTCAGGTGGATTTTGAGCAGTTGTCAATGTTTTTATTGTTCATCAGCTGGACAAAATGTTCTGTGAAAGTGATTCCAATGATACTGTTCCTCTGTGTCGTTGTCGTTATAACTGTGGTGTGAAATGAAATTAGAAAGATTTTCAAAAGATAGTTTTCGTCCTTGGTGTGAACAACCCTTAAAGCAAAATTGACAGTAATAAAGTGTTTAAAGACTGCCAGAAAATGAACATAACTTCAATAGGCTATGTGATTCATGTTTTTTTAAAAGAATGAATTCGAAAATGTCAGTTTGTTTGTTTGGCCATGGGTAAATTTGGTCTGCTTCACTTATTCAGGACTTCTAATGTACTTTGAACTGACACCTTCTAGCCGCCTGATTTGTGTAAACAAGAAATTCAGGTGCTTTAACAGTCCTCTAGAAGTAAGAATGGCTAAATATATTTTATTTGCCAGTCACACATGCAAGGTATCAATGCATACTGGCAAAAACATGCCATGGCCTGAAGGTACAACAAAGCGCCACCCTACCTGGGAGTGGAAGTTGGCAATCGTGGTGGTCTCAATGTCCTTTTTACCAAGGATTTCCATCTTGACAGGCGTATTTGGGAAATTGAAGGCAAAGTAGTCCAAGAAATCGGGCAGGTAGGAGGCCGCTCCATGCACCACGGCGAGTGCATAGCGCGCAGCTCCTTTCGGGTGTTCAGCAAAGGCGAGATCCAGGAACTCCTGGGCGAATCTTTCAGTGTCACCGGGCCGCAATAAGGACAGTTCATCTGCATAAGCATGTAGTACTGACGCCCCTCCATTGGGCTGCTTTTCCTCATGGATGAGTCTGCTGAAGGAGGAGTTGGTCTGAAGCCATGAGCTGCGGATGAAGTGGTCTTGGTGCGAGAGGAACGGCTTCTTCCCAACTTTGGGAGTGTGGTACTCACCAAAGCCCGGACACAGCTTTTCATCTTTGATGTACACGTGTACGACAGGGTCTTCAGAAAGAGGTGGAGCATCTCCTGTCAATCCTGCACACACCGTCTGCACCTCTTTGTTGTGTACGTGTAACTTCTTGCCACGCTCATCTTCACGATGCCGCTTCTTCTTTTTCTTTTTCTTTAGGAGGTATTCCTCCAGGGTCTGGGTTTTGCCATTCTCACTGTGGGGCTCTGAAAAGATAAACAAAAATGGCAGACCATTAAGTAAATATCAGTTGTACATAGCTTCTAGGTCTTTACCTTGTAAGTGTGAAAATAAATCTCACAAATTAATTAATGTCTACTTTGTGGGGTAATCAAAATACAACACAACTCTGGACATTTGTTGATCCAGAAATAAATAATCTCTATGAGATGTTCTTACACCATATATAATACTGCATTTATCTACCATGGTTTCAGGCACAATACCACAATTACTACAATTGTTGTTATTAACAAACTAATATCCAATATTTTAAAAAGTAACATTACTTTGGCGGTAACATGGTACAATCATGACAACATACGGTAATACTACGGTGCTGTAATATAGTACTGAAAGGTTACCAAATACATGATAATGCAAAACACTTCAAAGAACATCATGGTATGGTGTCCAAAACCCCTGGTATTATTATGGTATCGTGTTATAGTACTTTCATAGTTGTGAAAACTTTCTTCCTCAATAATATTCAGCAATACTGCTCATCTGCACGTACACCGCGCTCGTGTGAATGGGGGCGTGCTCGCGCATGGGTTAGCAGCTGAGGCTAACGGCACTTTCTCCGCTCACTTCTCAAGTTGGAAGCCAGCCAGAAATTGTAAAATCGTTTGGCTTACGTGAAAACGCTATTAAAATTACCTTTCTTCTTCTTGCATTCCTCCACTTTAACGTTCGCCTCCGCGTTTTCCTTCTTGGGCTTAAGTTTCGCGTCCTTCTCAATGTGTTTGGGCTTGTTATTGAGGGGCTTGGCCTTCGCTACTTTGAGCGGCGTGAAAGTGAACAGCGGGGAAGGCGGCAGGACCGTCTTCTGCGGGACGTGGGCTGCTGGTGTCACTTTGCGCGGCGGCCAGACCGGAGGTATTTCTTTCTTGGTGCTGTTGTGGTGATGATGGAGAGGATGACGGTGTTGCACAGGTACCTGCTCTTTGCTGAAGTTGCGCGCTTGGCTGTTCTGTTGTTGGTGCGGTGGATGCGCTCGTTGTTGGGCATGTTGGTGATTGTGTTGGTGGTGATGTAGCTTTATTTTCTTCGCTTCCTTCTCCGATCTCTCGCGCTTGTCATCGGACGGCGAACATTCTCGCTTTTTCTTCTTTTTCTTCTCTTTGGTGGCTTTGTCAAAGCTGTCCCTGCTCTTCTCCTCTACTTTGACGCGAAGCAGATCGACCTGTGCAGCCATTTTGCACGTAAATTTAAAAGGCTTTAAGAGGGACTTTTTGCGCATGTCTATTGGGGGTTGTAGTTCTTTCGTCTGTAGCCAATCGGAGTTAACGCGTTTGTAGTTTTCCCGCTCAGAGCGCGCATGCGCACAATATGTAGCTTTGTGGGTAGTGATGTTTCTGTACTGCTATGGTTCAAGGGATGCGTGCGCTACTGCACGCACCTAGTCCAGTGGCTGACGTAATGCTGTAGCAGCTTCAGGGGTTGGGCGGTTCCGTTTCGTTGAAAGGAGATATATATTTCTATGCGCTCGGCGTTGTGCTCAAAACCAACAAAAGAACAACACACGACATCCTGATCATAGTTGCGCGGTGTCGGATTTCTTCCGTGGGCGTTTACGCGTGACGCTTTCTTGCCTTTCATTTGTTCTATTTTTGGATGATCTATGTTTACAACATGCGTCAGGAGAACGTCTTCGGCTTTTGAGTCGCAGCTGCCTGTCTGGCGGCATGAGTGTCATATTAAAAATGGCGATAAATGAATCGTTCTTGCGAGTCGAATCTTTTCAGGAATCCGTTAAACCTGTTTACAAAACGGGTCTGAGTGATTCAATTGCGAATCGGTTCGTGATGCTTTTGAATCAACAACTCACTGACTCGTTAAAACGAGAAGGGATGTTAAGAGTTTTAAATAAATGAAGAACTTGACTGGGGCAGTGAAGAAATGTTAAATTTGATAAAATAATGGAAATGTATTGCTTGATTTGGTTTAATAAATACAGCCTTAAAATCTGAAAAAGCTTCCAAGTTTATTTTAGTATTTAAATGTAAATGCAAAAGAGGTTCTAAATGACTGTTGACTATGACAGCCTAAACTATAACACAAACTTAAATAAACGAAATCGAAAAAACTATTGGAATGTTTTACAGCATATGCTGGGACGAGACCACGTGATTACGACAAGACAAATGAATCACTTTTGAATTGGTTCTTTGATATGAACTGTTCAAAAGAACCTGTTCATGAATGTTAAATGGAAAAAAAAAAAAAATACTGGAATTTTTTACAGCAATGGAAAAAGTACTGGAATGTTTTACAGCAACAGTAAGCTGGGATGAGACCACGTGATTACGTGATCACAAGACAAAGACCGTTTAAAAAAAAACAAAAAACTGTTCATGTTGAATTAGACTTTCCATCACTGTTGTGTGAACACCCCATAAATGAAATGCACAATTTCACTTCTGTCCGTTTCATAATTTAGGGAATCAGACACATAATGGATCACAAAAGGCATAAAGTTGTTTTCAGTAAATCTTTATTCATCAGTGCATGAACAGAAGGTCATGACCAGATTAATTTCTTTAACCACTCTCTCTCTATATATGCTCATACTCTCAATTACTTAAAAAAATAATGGAGCGATTTATAGATTTTTTTTTTCTTGTTTTTCCCCCTCACGAAGGCGAGTTTTATACAGGTGCTGTACATTGTATTTTTTATAAACATTTACAACTACCACAATGTAGAGACCACAAGGCTTTTTTGTGTAAGGTAAAGCAATGCAAGGCCACAGTATCATACATACAACCTCATGACATGAGATGCACTAGAGAAACAAGCTACAAAAGGGTTGAGATTAATGATCAAGAAGCAATCATAAACCGTATTAGAAAGTATTCACATTTTTCATCATGACAAAACATAGAAGCACTCAGTCACTGTAGCATATGTATTGTTTGACTGATTTCTGCTCTGCCTGTCAATCGATTTTTTTTATTTTTATGGTATTTCAAAAATACTGTTATGAAAAAAGATATTGGACAGCATTAATGTTACATCTCGAGTCTGTGCCAATTGTTTGAGGCTTTAAGAGGTTGATGAATAACATCCACCATGTTTGGTACATGATTCTGAGCTACATTTCCCTTGGATATAAGACAGCATCTTGACATTTAAAAGGATGATCTGAAAGATACAGATGCGCAAAGACACTTTAAATGAATATGAAGTCCCATTATTGGGATAACAATGCAGTACGAATCATTTAATCGAGTGAAATGTGCAAAAAGTATAAGAAAAAATATATGTTAGATTGGATAGTATGCAAAAATATATCAATTTCCCCGTTCTGCTTCACCTTCTAATAATACGAGCAAACATTTGCTTCCAAATGTACACACCTTGCAAATGCTCATCTGAGATAAACTGTAAAAGCTATAGCACTGTGAAAAAATATGTTTGTTAGGAGGCCAAAATATCAGCAAGCTGGAACACTAATAAGTGACCTGGCTCAGAATGGATACAAATACCTATACCTCTATACATGTATATGTTTATATCATAATATTAATTTTAATAAATTATTTATGCATCTTCATAAACACACAGGTAGTAAACAATATACTTAACCACAAGTTTCTGGTCTTTTAAAGATGGATATGTCAAAGAAATTCACCGCAAAGCTGCTTAATGCACAGCCTACACAAAGTCACTTGGAACTTGAGGACAGTTGCATCATTGGAAATCTGAAGTCGTTGTAAGGACATGCGGCAAATCAAAGATGGAAAATTAATACATATTAATAGACACTTTTTTTTTTTTTTTTTTAAACCTTCACAAAAAAGCATCCTTCATGTTATCACAGGAGCAAGAAGACATGGACAAGTCTGTAGCTGCGGTCTGATTGGCACACAAAAATTAACGCTCTTGTGGCTGAACACAAGCGAACGCTGCATGTTATCAGAGTAGATGATGATAATCATACAAAAAAAAAAAACACAGTGATTCACATCAATAACTGCTCCCAAATGCATTAGACTCCATGAACCGGAGGCTGAATCCTTGCGGAGCTGGGGACCTTCCAGGGGCCTGGGGTTATAGGGGCTTTCTTGGTGGTATGGTTCCCATTATGGGGAGTCTCTTGAGGGGCACCCTTGTCGTCTTCCCCTCGAGGCCTGTCTCGTCCTCTATGGTTCTTCCGGTTGAGGGTTCCGCTCTCAGGCTCATTCTGGTGAGTCCGCTGAGGTTCTGCTGTCTTGTTCCTCTGGTATCTGTCACTGCCACCTCTTGAGACCTCAGGTCTGATCTCTCCTGTTTCCTTGTCCTGCTTGTGCACAGTGTCCTCCTCTTTGTGTCTCCTTCCAGAGTTAGGCTTCAATCCATCAGTGGCCTTTTGAGGCACTTCCTGTCTTATCCCAGCACTCTCCTTCTTGGTCTTTCTGGGGCTAGTGGATCGAGGTTCTCGTTCACTAGGGTCATTCTTGTTGTCCACGTATAGAGTCTTTTTTGGACTGCGCGAGCGCTCTTTTCCATCCAGTCTTCGGGGGATTGTTGTAAAGTTGTCATTGTTGTCATGAGGCATGCTTGGGTCACTCTTTCTAGTTTGCTGTTTGGCGTCTCTGTAGTGTTGGTAAAGTTGCCCATGAGAAGCGGCCACCGGGTCAAGGAGGGGGAGCTCCTCGGGTGGAGAGGTTTGGGATGGAGAGGGATTGACCTCAGGGGAGCGAGAGATTAAGGATGGAGATGCTGGTGTGGATGGCTGATTGGATGCAGAATATCTTGGAGAGTTTGCAGACTGACCTGTCATCTTATCCTTAATGTCTGAAACAAATGCAAAACATGACCATTACAATCTATTTTAAAGGTGTACAGTCTGTAAGATATTTTTTGAAAGAAATGAATACTTTTATTTAGCAAGGATGCATTACGTTGATCAAAAGTGACAGTAAGGCATTTATATTTTTTAAATAAATATTGTTCTTTTGAACTTTCTATTCATCTAAGAATCCTGGAAAATGTTTCAGCATTGATGTTTGATGTTTTAATACCAAATCAGAAAACTAAAACCTAGTGGTGTGGATGCTGCATCAGAGGCAGAGGCAATATCAGTATTGAATATATTTTTTTAAAATATATTTTTCAAATGTTCTCTTAATTTATTTGTGTAAAACTTTTTTTTTTAATGAGGAAAAAATGTCTGAGTGCACATTTAAACTTTGCGAATTGGATTTTGTACATCTGCAGAATACAGCTGATAGACTGAATATAATTAACCTGTCTATGAAATGCATTCCAGCAGAGACATTCTCAATTAAACTGTCACCATTTTCAGTCTTCAGTGGCTTTTGGCCTCCAGATACAGTGACACATATCAAGCAGTTGAATGCTATGAGGAAGAGTCAGACCCAGAATGGAAATAGTTGCAATTTTCTCTCAAGATAAAATGTCACGCCGCCAGACGTGAGGCAACAAGAACCAAAAATTAAACCAAGCTGGTGGCTCCTGACATGGGCTTCAATTTCTTTGCCATTTAACTGTCAGTTAAGAAATATATTCGGTCACACATTTAGTCTCTAAAATTTACCCAGGATGCATCATTCCAGAGCAATACTCACAGCTAAGGGCCTGCATACACCAGGGGGTTCTTGGAAAGATTTCAGGTTTGCTTAAATTATGACGTGTCAAATGACACCGGCCACAGAGATTAAAATAACTAATCATGATCAGCGTTGTTATCGTTAACTAAAATTATTAAAAATGGTTTTCATTAATTGAAATAAATATTAAATAAAATATAATAAAAATATAAGATGAAAAACTTAAACTTGAAAGACTAACTAAAATAAAAACAGATTAAAGCTAAATATATATAATTTAAAAATAAAACATAACAAAATGACCAAAAACTCAAATAAAAGGTCAAAATCTAAAACTAAAAACATTAATAAATACTATAATAGTATATACTAAAATAACACTGATCATAATAAATGTCTTGATTTTTTCAGTTCCAAAATATAATTCATGAAATACATGTAGAACAAATTTATAAATCATATACAGTTACTTAATATAAAAAAAGTATTGTAAATCTTTTATTAACCATTCTTATGTACATTTGCATTGAATAGAAGCAAAATTCCTGTTACAAATGTGAACAAAAACTCACATTAACACAAAAATAATGACAAAAGGCCAATTATCACTATGTTTATATAGCAATAAATTATCTTAAAACTAATATCTTTAGAATTGTAATTAGTGACTTTCAAAAGCAAAAGGTTCATTTCAAGGCAAAGGAAAGGAAAAGAAAGGCAGAACTGCACATACACAGAATAAGCATAGAGGAGGAATGCAAAGTTTACCAAAGTTATTAGGGACAGACCAAGAAAAGCAGAGAAGCCTTTAGTGATGCTCTGGTTTCATGTGGAAGCACAGTGTGGAGGAAGAGTTCAGACCTAAACAAGGAAGAGAGAGAGAGAGAGAGAGAGAGAGAGAGAGAGGTGCATAGAACAGTGCCCAGACAGAGAGAAAGAAATAAGCAAAAATAGAGACAGGAAGCAAGAGTGACAGCATTTGAGAGATGCAATGCGTGAAGATCGGAAGATCTGACATAACATGCATATGACCCCCAAATCACTCAATGGTCCTCATTTACTAATAATTGAGTACAATTTGTGTACTTGTTTGCATACTTAATTCTGTTGTTGATCAATATGCATGCAATGTTTAGACAATATAAAGGTAAGTGTGATGATGATTGTAATATTTCAATAAATCCACTTTTGTTGTACTCTATATGGGTCCATTTTGTGATAACGTTTTGAACAAGAGTACTGATGTAGCATGAAGTAGCTTTAGAAAACACCGTTGAGAAAAGGTAACAGTCACAATACATCTTCAATGGCTTTTGAAACAGCAGCAGAAAACAAACCCATCTTCAGAAATTGATTTTTTTCTTAGAGGGGAAGGTGTAGGCTTCAGGGAACTGATTTTTCTCGGTTCATGAAGCGGATGGAATTCAAATTAGCGCTTCTGCACTTCTGAACAAACTTAAAGAGGCGGTTTGGAACGGAGAACATCTCTCAGCTATGTCAGCGTTTTGCATTTTTTCTTTGGCTGTAACACCTTTATTGTTTGTGTGATTATCTGTGAGAGGTCAGGTATTAAATAGACTCACTATGATCAGGCACCAGGCCCAGTCCGGGCCTCAAAAGCAGCAACACTTTATTGCCCCCGGCTTGGATGAGCTCGATGGCCCGTGTGTGTGTAATGCCCTGCGTGGGTTCACCGTTGATCTCCACAATCTGGTCTCCCACCTGTGAGGTCACACAAACCAAAAGAGTATTCTGTCATTTCAACAACAACCACTGATTTTTAAATAATATAAGTTTTAAACATTAACAAAAATAGTTTTATTTTATTTGTATTTTAATTGAATTGTTGAATTAATAATAATTTTATTATTCAATGTTTTATTTTATATAGAATATACACAACCATTTAAAAGTTTAGTGTCAGTAAGATTTTTTAAAAGAAATGTATACTTTTATTACATACATTATATTAAAAACATGTCTATTTTAAATAAATGCTGTTGAACTTTTTATTCATCACAGAACCCTGACAAGATGCATCATGGTTTCCACAACATTGATTATAATAATAAATGTTTCTTGGTCATCAGATCAGCATATTAAAATAATTTCTGAAGGATCATGTGACACTGAAGACTGTAGTAATGATGCAGATAATTTAGCTTTGCCATAATAGGAATATATAAAAAAAATTAAAATTAATGTTAAAATGGATTAAAATAGAAAACAATTATTTTACATTGAAATATTTCACAATTTTAAAAGTTTTTTTTTTCTGTATGTAAAATAAATAAATAAATAATTTATTTATATGCAGAAATAAATGCACCCTTAAGCCCTGCGCACAGTCGAACAGCCTTGGAAAGTATACTTCATTTGACGCGTGCGCATTTTTGAGCAATCTCTCGCCACGAGTTACAACCCATGTAAATATCTTTGTATTCTTTCATGCTAGAGTTGTACAAATGAGGGTACTTTCTAACCTCTTCGCACAATCTATGTAGGAAATTCTCTCATCTATGTAGGTCTCCATTGTATGCGGTAGCTTGCATGCGTTCTGGTCTGTTCTATTTATGCAGTTTTGAGTTCTTCTTTGACTACCTTGTGAATGTAAAAATTGTGCGACGGTTACAAAAATCCATACTCTTCTGATGACGCGTCACTGTACATGGACCCTCACGTACGCATAAAAAGTGACCTATACTTTGGCCTTTAGTGAGCGTAAGATACTTCATTCACAAACATTTAACTGACCCCGAACTTTTGAACGGTTTATTTTTCTATTTTATATAAATATGTAAAACATTATGCATTCACTGTAGGATTTGTCATTTATTAATGTAAGAATCTGATATGGTTCTTTGTTTGTAACATTATACGTGATAATGTCATAAGAACTCACGTGTATCCTGCCATCTTTCAGTGCAGGACCATCCTCAGCTAGTCTGAGGATGAAGAGGCCCATGTTATATTCCTTCCCTCCTCGCAGACTGAAGCCAAAACCTCTCTGTCCTCTCTCTAACTCCACGGGATAACAGCCCTGAAAAACAATATTTCAGCATATCAAAATAAGCAGTTTAACACAGTCTAATCTTAACTTCTAAACTGTTCACATTAAATATAACTGCACTGTAAAGTCACTAAACTATGCAAATATAGTATCACACATTTTTTGCTTTCATCTAAAACACAAAATATATTCTGTTCTGAGTGAACCTGTCAGTGCTAATGAGAAATGACACTTGATTTGCATATAGCAGCTCAGTCTTTATCATTATATATCACTTATTTTGCAAAAATGTCCTCCATTTCATTGCTCAAAGTTACTGTAGCCTATAGTATGAAAGTTTGAGGTTATTGCTTCCATCTTAAAAGTTTTAAATTGAATTTAATCTTCATAAAACATGGGCAGCATAAAAATGAAGTACTTAAGTCAGTTGCATAATAATCTGTGAACTCTATTACTGCAAGCGTAACACGAATTATTACTCTGAGAACTGCTGCCGTCTCATTTAAATCTCACCTGCTTTGGTCCTGAGGTGATGACAGTACCCATCTCACCCTGAGGCAGGGATTTGTACTCTGCTCGGGCCAAGGTGTCTTTCCTCTCCTCCGTCTCGATGCCATTCCTAAATGACACACAATTAAAGCTGCTTTAGGGCATTAAATTAACTGGTGAACAAAATAAAAGCATCTCCGTTCATCCACCGTCATGTTATCTAGCCGAGTTAAAAGCGTTTTTGTTCACGAGATTGTGCAGCAAAATTCCTATAAAGAGGCTGAGAGTCTCTGTTCCAGGCCTCAATGGTCTACGGAGCTCATTACATCCTTTTGTTGGTCTTAAGTGTGGGCAAAAGCTTTGACAGTGGCTGCCCATCTTATCTGAGCCTTGACTGTGGAGTGAGTTTACAACAAGACCACTTAATTTTATGCTGAAGAATGACCTGGACCATGTGTTGAAATGAAAAGAGACGTGGTGAGCATTCTTGACAGAAGAGAAATGGAAATAGGTAATTGAAAATATAAGTGGATTGAGTAGATATCATGTTTACAGGTATCATGTCTGTAGGGGTCAGGGTCTGTTTCGTACAGGAATAAAAGGCAAACTATTTTTGCTAACAATGTATTTGGGTGTTTATGTCTTGACTTTTAGAGAATAAAGTCTTATAAAACAGTGTTTCTCAACTAGTGGGTCGCAAAGGCCAGTTTGAGTGGGTCATGGAGTGTGTAGTCAAAAAAACAACAACAAAACTTAATTCTAAATGTTTTTCTGATGCAAGACTTTTATTTCAAAATATGTGCATGAAAGCTGTTGACCAGAGTTTCCAAGTCCACGGTTTTCCCGCGGAATTGGCCTACTTTAACACTGTTGCCACAGGTTGTTTTTCATGTCTGCGGGTTGAAGCGAACCCAAATAACATGATTATTTAGCCCCTGAAATGCAAATTTTACCAGGGGAACCCTGCCAAAAACGCAGATTTTACCCCTGAGAGTGCGGGGTTAAATATGATTGGGTTAGTTTTGAGTAGCAATTGGTCGGGTATTGTTGTGAAAAACTGGCAACCCTGCTTGACACTTCAGTCAGACATAGTTTAAGTAAAGAGTGCCTGAAAAAACATGTTGTCTCTGCTGTCAGATGAGATGTTGTCAGAATATATGTCAGTGTCTTTATTCTGACGTTATTTTCGTAACTTGTTATACAATAAAAAGTCTCTAAAAAGTTTCTCTCACCTCAGAAAAATGAACTTTTCTGTCCTGTGCACGTGCGCAAACGCAGAAGCATGTGTTGTGTTTCACTTCACTGTATAAAGAGCAAATTAAATTACGTGCATGCGTCGTAGCCAAGTTGTCAATTAGTAAGTCATGAATTATCAAAAACTGGTATGTTGTGTGTTAACTGGGCATGAATTGCACACAGGTATGATGTTTATTCTATTCATCAGGATCAGTGTCCATATGTTTTATTAACAGTTCATGTTAGTATTGTGTGTGGTAACTAGTTTCCACAACCTTAACCCAAAATACCACTTTATTTTCCACTTTGTATGATTTTCTATATTTTTGATGAATGTAGTGGCTCATACCAACTTACTAACATTATTGTTTAACCAAAAATTGGTTATTCATCAGTGTTAGTGATATTCTTACAATTTATAAGCATGTCAAGTAAAGTAGGACGGTATCTATCAATCATTTTTGAAAAATTTGGGTTAAACAAGTTATGAAGTAAAATATCTAGCTTCCGCACGAGCCGCCTTCCATATTCAACGTACGCAGAAAGTGTAAAACTCTTGCAGTTCACAAAGCTTACGCTACATCCTACGCCTTCCCTCTTCAACTTACAGAAAAAATTTAACTGACGTGATGCCAGTTTACACTTTCTTTGTAACTTCAATATGGTAGGCGGTCTGGCGGAAGCTAGATATTTTACTTAATAACTTGTTTAAATATGGATTTTTTTTTACACAAACGCATCGCTTCGCTTCAGAAGGCCTTTATTAACCCCCCTGGAACTGTGTGAAGCACATATTTATGATGGATAGATGTGAATGGAGACACTTTCTTCAGCTCATACTCATTGATCCCCATCACTGCCATTATAAAGCTTGGATGCGTCAGGATATTTATTAATATAACTCTGATTGTGTTTATCAGAAAGAAGAAAGTCATATACACCTAGGATGGCTTGAGGGTGAGTAAAGTTTGGGCTAATGTTCATTTCAAAGTGAACTAATCCTTTAATGACCATGGAAAAATGTGGGTCCCACCATGGCCAAACCAGTTGAGAACTACTGTTTTACAACACTTAAAAAAGTTTACTAACAATGTCCAACAGTGGACATACACTACTACCATTCAAAAGTTCAGGGTTGGTAAGATTTGTAATGTTTTTAAAATAATCTTCTCTTATGCTCACCAAAGCTGCATTTATGTGATCAAACATATAGTAAAAACAGTAATATTGTTTTCTATTTTAATATACTTGAAAATATAAGTTATTTCTGCGATGGCAAAGCTAAATTCAGCATCATTATTCCAGTCTTCAGTGTCACATGATCCTTTAGAAATTATTCTTTTTATTGGCAGGACGGATGCAGTTTCTGTAAAACCATTTTGTGTGTGTATGTGTGTGTTATGACTGAACTGGCCGTTGGGATGGAGCTTGTACCTGTCATCTCGGTTGGCAGGCTGCTGTCCCATGGCTCTGTGCTGAGAGGCTGGGCTCTGCTTGGCTGAACTAGTGCCTGACGGAGGTCCGCTGTGTTCTGAAAAATAAATAGGATTATCAGTGTGGCAGAAACACATATATACACAACTCCATCCCAAGTTTCATTTTCGATCTAAGTCAAATGCCTTAACCACTTTTCTGTTACAGAAAAAATAAATATGCAATCCTACTGCTTCCTTTCACCAGCTCATTCATTACAAAAATAATGAAGATAAAATATATTTTCCCAAAAGCTTACCCTCCTCAGGCACGACTGTGAGGGTAACAGCGTTTCCAGCTTCTTTGATAAGCTGCACAATGTCGTTGTGTGACAGCTCAATAATGGACTGGCCATTCACAGCAGAGATGCGGTCACCCACTTTTAGTCGACCGCTGCGGTCTGTGGGACTGCCGTCTATGATGCGACCAATCTTATGGGGGATAACTGGGGACAGAGAGATCAATGGTTATTTCATTTATACATCTTAGACATACTGACAGACCACAGTCACATGATGCCGTGTCACATGATCAGGAAAAACACCCTGCATTACATGGTACATATACTAAATGACCACGCCAGGGTATTTTTGGTAATTAAAGGCATAAATATAATGCCTTTTTTATTTTTATTTTTATTAAAGAAATTACATTTATTCAGCAAGGATGCTTTAAAATGATCAAAAGTGACAGTAAAGGCATTTCAAATGTTACAAAAGATTTCTTGATTTCTAGTATCTATAGATAAATGCTGTTCTTTTGAACTTCTATTCAAAGAATCCTGAAAAAAATATTATAAACATTATATAACATATAAAAACCTTGATATATAAGAATAATACAATAATAAGAGATGTTTCTTGAGCAGCAAATCAGCATTTTAGAATGATTTCTGAAGGATCATGTGACACTGAAGACTGGAGTAATGATGCTTTATATTTCGCTTTGACATCACAGAATTTTTTTTTTATTTTAAAACATATTAAAATAGAAAAGAGTTATTTTAAATTGTACTAATATTTCAAAGTCCTACAAATGTTCACAGCGTTTCCCCTTATTCAGAGCTAACAGTAATAGCCATTATGAGCTGTTTTGTTACAGCTCTGGGTTTATTACTGTTATACTTCATAGCAAAGCTAGCTTTGATTTTATTATTGTAATTACATTGTACAGTAAATCACACCTTCAAGCGACTGGATGAAAGACGTAATTTCAGCCACATTTTCTACAATGTTATGAGTCTGTAGTTGCACATCTAATGCAATAGAACTGCTGTCTGAAGCTGACAGCAAAGTAGCAAAAAGCTCAAGAATTGGGGTGGGGTGAGAAGGAGACACAAATGGAGAATAGCTTTGAAAGTCATTTCTAACCTCCAGGCGGAGGCTTGTTTTTAGACGTGAGGATGACAAATCCGAATCCCTCGTTGTCCTTGCGCTGAAGAGTGACTTCGTAGGGCTGAGGGTGGCTGTGGCCGGACACCTCGATGTGGGGAGGTTTGGGTGAGCCGTTGACCAGTGCTGGAGCTTGTGGAGCCTGAGGTTGTCCTCCATCATCTTCCTCTCTGTCTGCTCAAGCATACCCAATATTCAGTGTTTAAATGAACAAAGATGTATAGTGTGTTCCACACCAAACACTACAGATTTGTACTGTACAGTATTATTTTAATATTTATATACCATTATAGTATTTATTTATATTTTGAATTCGCTTTTTTTAAATATATATTCAGTTAACAATACTGGTACTGTACCATGTACAAATTTAGCCAACAATGATGCTGTACTGATGTTGTGTGGATCATTTTTACAGTTCGACTTACAGTTACTTATAAAGTGACTGGTCAGTGGTGAGTAATTCTGTTTTAAATACTCGCCAAAGCCAGATTAAGCTTTTCTAGTGTTAATTACTAGTGCTACTCTCCAACCTCTTGTATTGTTAATAAAATAGTTCGGATAATTTGATTATGCTTCAAGCAACTAATAACATAGGACTGAGTGTACAAAACGCAATTTGTCATTTACATTCTGCAAAACAGAGTTGATGCCATCTAGCCCTGATGATTTGTGAAAAAATTATTAGCAAAAAAAAAAAAAAAAAAATCTGAAAAAGAACATGTATGGAAGTGTTGAAAAAAACCGCTATGAGGCATAAAGCCAAATTTCATAATGGCTTCATAATTGAAGTTTTTTATAAATTACCCAGTTTGTGTTGTCTAGAGGCGTCTTTCTTTTGTGGTTACTCAGCACTTCTGAGTCATTGTTTTGTTAGCACATAAAGAGTCCTCTGCTTTGACTGAAAACACTGGTCGTTAAATTTCGATTTAGTGGTTATTATTTTATAGCTCAACTCAGCCTTTCACTCAGAACTAATGGAGCGAAACACTCATTCCCCACAGGGAGTGGATCGTTTTCCAGAAATGAGTGCTGGGTATGACTGAAACCTCTGGAGGACATCTACAGCAGTCAAGACAAACGCAGGCATGAACTAATCATATACGGATACACAGCAACAGGGTACAAACCTGGATATGTGAGCTTTCTGCGCACGGTCAACATCACCTGCCCGTTGCGGGCAGCGTTGGTCATGAGCTCCAAAACTTGTTTGTGAGATTTGCCTTTGACGGGAACGCCGTCAATACATATGAGCTCATCTCCAGCCCGCAGCCGCCCATCCTTCTCTGCGGCACCCAGAGGAACGATGGCACCAATGTACACCTAAAGGGAGACGGCTTGGTTAAAGGTCACATCATTTTCTGTTGTGACAATATGGTGACGAATCACTGCAAAGCATGTCAACGCTTACTGGCTGATCCGGTCCTTCTCCTCCCAGGACTCTGAACCCGAATCCAGTCTCCTGGTTCCTCTTGATAAACACGTCCAACTCTTTAGTGTTGGAGGCTGTAAAAAAAACAAAAACAGCAAAATTAGCCATAAATATTAGGCAGCGGCTATTTGTACTAAGTGCACTAAGTGTAAATAGCAATAAGATGCTATTCACACTAAATGAAAATAGCATATTTTCTTAGCGACAGATGCTATTTAAGTGAAAACAGCAATATATCCTATTTATACTAAGTGACAATAGCAGCATTTTCTTAGTGGAACTCACGTTTGCTGTCCAGCATGGCTTTAGACTTGAGGTAGAGCTCAGATGGGTCCAGTTTTGGGGAGCTGGAGCGGATGGCATGCGGAGGGAAGGGGAGGGACTGAGGTGCAGGCTCAGCCGGACTGGGAGTTTCAGTACTGATGGAGCTGGTGGCAATGTCCTGCTTCTGGGTAATGGGAATAGCTGAAGTGATCTAAATGAACAGATGGACACGCACAGCAACAAACATTATTCAAGCTTCATCAACGTTTCAGCACTTTAGTTAATAACACTATCCAAAGTACTATCCTAAACCTTGGCATCACTAGGTTATAAAGAAACAGTCTGTTTTGATTATTTATTGAAAATGTGATATATTGATCTGTTAGATCATGTACAAATCAAGCAGGAATTGTCATTATTTGTCCTGCAGTCATTCAAAGCGTGTCTTTATGACTCACCCTATTTATATCCGTGCTGAATACAATACTATATAAACCGCACTGAAATAGATAATCAACATTAGAGACTGTGTAAGAAAAACTCGTGAGAGAAGCCCACTAGGAAGCGCTTTCTTTCGTGGCCTGTTGACTCAGCAGCGATGTTCGCTGCAGAAGCTGTTGTTTGCCTCGAAGTGATTCACCACATCCTGCTCTTAAAATAACATTATAGCGTTTGGCACTTGCTCTGTGAATAATGTACGACCGCAAGGAACCCTCTTTGCTGAAAAACCGAGAACGAGGCCGATAAATAATTCATCATGTTTCATCTTCATTTCATCAAAATTCCCCAGTGCGTCTGAATTAAATCCCCAAAATTAAGTAATTAAAAGACATTTAGCTGAACTTACAGGTTTCAGAGACTTCACGGGAGATGTCTGACCTGCAGGCACAAACAGATACAAAGAGGGAAATGAGAATGAGCAAGTTCAGTTGGAAAAGAACGTCCTGAGACTATATTAGTCAGGGACGTTTACTGTTGGAAAAAAGGCAATTCATCAGTTCATTTATTAAATTTAAAACCTTTAAATGTGGAGTGTCATTTTAGTCTTTCATTTGTCTGATGAACAGATAGCCCCGTCCCAAACTTATGCCATTGGTTGAGCCAATGTTGCTGTCAAGATGCTCAAACAAACAGAGCATCACTCAAAAAAATGAACTGTCACTGTTGTTAGTTTCACTCCATCCATTCTTGTTCACATTACTTAAAAAACTGATGTAACTACATGAACGTAATTTAACTGAGTTTGTTTCTACTAAAAATGAGTATTGTCAGCTTTACTTAAGTGTTTGTTCAGTCAACTTAACATTGCTGAGTGAAACACACAAATTAATGTTGACATAACTAACTGGGCAGTGGATCGTAGGGACTGCATTAGGGATTAAGTAAATTTAGGGATTAAAGTGTTATTTTATGTGTTTTTCAGTAAAGGGAAAGATGTTGTTTGTTTATGATAGTGTTTAATGTTCAGTTATGTTGGACATTTAGAGGAGTTTCTGTAATATTTTTGAATTTTGTGGTTGCCATTATTCAGAAGAGTGTCGCCTGTGTTTAGGCTGTGGGCCTCATATACGCATGTTTAGGATGGAATTCATGCTCTCAATTCAATTTAGTTTGATCAATGAGTTATTTTTTTGAGTGCATTTTGTAGAGCAGATAGTTAATTTAATAAGGTAAATTAAGTCAATAAATATGTTCACCTTATGTAATAAACCTAACATTATTAAGTAAACTGCACATATAAATATTATGTAACTGACAAATTAAAACTATTTGTATTTACTCAAAGACATTTTACTTGAATTTCTTTTGTTCATACAACTAAATTGTTATTTGTACAAATTACTCAATATAGTTGCGTGGAACCACTGGACACCTTTTTTTTTTAAAGAAAATCCAACAGTTCATTTTTTAAATGTATTTTCAACAATTGAAATCAGCCTACAAATGGCTTACTTACTGCAAACACTGTATACTAACCTGGAGAAAGTATTTTAACATTAAAAAGTTTTGCACAATTTACCATTAATACTAATATCAAGAAGTATGAAAAATATTAATCATGTCAACATCTGTCTCCATGTTAAATACACAACATACACTAGCATTCATTTGGGTTAGTTTTTTATTATTATTATTGTTATTATTATAAAGAAAATAATACTTTTATTCAGCATTATTAAATCAAAAGTGAGAATAAAGACATTTATAACTAAATTTATAAAAACATTTCTATTTCAAATGCTGTTGTTTTGAACTTTCAGTTCATCAACGAATCCTGAAAAAAAAAAAAAAAAAAAAAATGCATCACGGTTTACACAAATATATTAAGCAGCACAACTCTTTTCAACATTGATAATAATAAGAAATATTTCTTGAGCACCAAATCAGCATATTAGAATGATTTCTGAATGATCATGTGACACTGAAGACTGGAGTAATGGCTGTTGAAAATTCAGCTTACATTTTAAAATATATTAAAATAGCATTAAACAAATCTTACTGACCCCAAACATTTGAACGGTAGTGTATAGGATTAGAAAAAATTATTGAAATCCAAAATGTTTAATTCCTGAAGCTGGATTTCAATCTGGTTTACATTAATACACTGGACAAAACATTAAAAGTGGCCACTAAGGGGCAGTGTACTCCACATTACATTTATGTATACTGGAAAAGTAAATTAGATGACATAATATATACACAATGTGGGGTATAATGGCATATGGCAGGCATGTTTATGTACAGTATATATATGTGTGTGTGTGTATGTGGAATATGACAAAGCCCTGCATGTTAACTTTCAGTTGGAGAATCTTAACTAATCAGGCCTAGCTGTCTAAATTTAAAATAAGTGACAATGTAGAACATCCACACCTGCTGTATGCTGTGCTTTGTGCAGATTTTCAAGCATATCATTCTGTTTGTATAAGTCAGAGAAGAAAAGCGTGCTTATGGCAGCGCTGTGACAGGCAAATCTTGGAATTGAGCAAATGAACACAAAATCTGATATTTTCAGTTGGGCTCCGGACAAACCACAGACTAGATGCAATATAGATCTTTGTGTAATAGCTGCTATGTGCCCGCTGCTGTGCATGCAAATACAGGCTTCAGTTCAATTAAAACGCTGTTGGGGGTTTTCTCTGCAAGTTCAGGAGATGGTAGAACTGGTGTAAACAACTGTTTTGTTGAGTTTTTCATCTACTGTATATAAACTACTAATAAAGTGTCCACAAACTGCTGCAGCACAAACTGAAGTTTGTACCCAAATAAAGAGTAATTAAGAATGACATCACTTTATCTCGATTACTTAACAAATTAACATTAATCACCCCAGTAACCTGCTGTACCGAGATTGTGTGATCTGTTTTCAGTGTCACGGCGCATAAGCGTGAACGCTCTTTCCTTTACGCGTTAACGGTATCATAGTGATATATGATGTTCAGTCTCACTAAAATGTGAAGATCTCTCACTCACAAACACAACTGTCTCTCTCTTCAGCTCTCACCCTCCCTGCTATGTCTCTCACGCTATTCTTCTTCACACATCTTCAGTTTACATAAATCACTTTCTTTTTCTTTAACCTTATCTCTCCGAGTTTGCCTTCTCTCTTTCTTTAAAGAGATAGTTCACCAAAAATGAAAACTCTACTCACCCCTCATGTCGTTCTATACCTGTATGACTGACTTTTTTTGTGGAACAAAAAAACTAAATGAGGAATAACATTTATTGGACCCCATTGACTTTCACTGTATGAAAAAAGACATTTGTTTAAAAAATTATTATCCACAGAAGAAAGAAAGTCATTCAGGTTTGAAACGACATGAGGATGATGACAGAGTTGTTATTGTTAATTAAGGGTACATTTACACGAGAACAATGTACTTAAAAAATTTTCTTAAATACCTAAAAAATAACACGTTTTCAAATGTTTGCATTTTCAAGCCCCCAAAACCCCGTTGTCGTGTAAATAAACAGCCAAAACGCATAAAAAGTTTTCAGTTTTTAGTTGAAAATGGTGTCGTGTAAATGGCCCCCAAAACTATGAAAATACTTTTTGTTAATTGCAATAAAGCTAAAAAAATACAAATAAATAGTAGACGAAAAACTTAAATGAAAATTAAATTAAAATAATTAAAAATGTTGCCTTGGCAGCTAACTGAAATATAAAAGTTGGAAATCAAGTTTTAAAGAAAATCAGTACTAAAACTAAAACTGATATAAAAAATAAATTAAACCTAAACAGAAATATAAAAAATGTGATGAACACTGAAAATATAAAAATAAAAGTTAATTCAATTTATTAATAAATACTACAATAGTATATAAACAATACTAATATAACTATAAATGACAGATTGTTAATTTTTTTTACTGTCATTAGGACCAGATCTGGGGCCTCATTTATTAAACTTGGCATACGCACAAAACAGGCCCTGAAAGTGCGTACGCCACTTTCGACGCATAAGTTGTGATTTATAAAAAAAAAACAAATTTGACGGGAAAATGTGCGCACTTCCACGCAAACTCTGACCCATGCATACGAACATTCTGGAGACAGAGCAGTTTGGCGACCCAATGGTAAGCTGAGGGACTGACAGCAGATGAAGGAAAACCACTTTAAATCCTCATTATGAGTCATAATCATAAATACAGTGCATGTTCACAATAACAGTTTAAATAAATAAAAGAATGAAACTCGCATGGAAACTTCATTTGATATACACATTTACATTAATATTACACTTTCACTATTGGAAATAAGCACTGAAATTACATTACGCAGTCATTACGGAGAAGCTAAACAAAAATTATATGAATTTAGATAGTAGATGTGCCTTATTCGATCACTTTTCCTGTGACACACTGTTTTAATGACAGTGAGGAGTGATAGGTGCACAATAATTCCTATTTAAACTAAACTGCAGATGTTATGACAAAATATTTGAGTGAGGACGATGATCAGTGATGCACACTTAACTTCGATATTATTATTATATTATACAACCACAGCTGCACGAATGTGTTCATGTCGTGTGAAGGCATCTTCAAACAATTACCACTGTGTTTGAAGGATATCATTTGAGGAAAACGGTAAGATTTGCATGGTTCCTTTTTAAAATACTTTGTCAGTGACGCACCGAGTCAGACAATTGTATTTACACTGCAATAAATAAGTAGGTCTATCTGTTTCCACTAAAAATAGCCTATAAACGTCCTAAATTATATGTTCACCTTATCAGTAAAACTGCGTAAATTTGATTTGAATTGTTTAAAACAATTAAAATACTATTTGGCCAGTGAAAATGAATGAATCAACTCTATTCTAAAACCTTTATCTGAAGTATTTTATACAATTTTATGGATATTTTGATATATTTATTCTAAAACAAAGAGGATATTGGATGATTTTTATCAGTGCAGTGTATTGCACAAACGGCATTTATAGTCCATATCTAATATTTTCCAATGTCTTGTACCTTTGACGGTGTTAACCATGGTGTCAGGTGGATGGGAACATGCATGGAAATATGCAGATGAGGTTATGCATAGTAAAACTAGGCGTCGCAAGCTCCATATATGGTGATTTCGGGGAGGAGACAGGGTGGAGATGCACGTACGCACAATCTTCCGTTGACTGGGATTTATAAAGGGATTTGTGTGCAGGTTTTGGCGTACGCATGGTTTTATAAATCTGATTTTTTTGGTGCATATGCAGTATCTAGCTTTTGCGCTTATGTACACTTTTAGGATTAAATCTATGCAAAGTTTTATAAACAAGGCCCCTGGCATGCAACTGGGGTGCAGTCAAAATAATTTGGATGTAATTTGTCACACTCTCTCCATCACTCACCTCCTCTGAGCACCAGCACGTTGACCTCGCTGCCCACGGGCAGGTCTTTGAGGATGTCCACCACCTGCGCATGCGAGAGGGTCTGTACGTTCTGCCTGTTAATTTCCTTTATCACATCCCCCTTCAGAAGACCTCGGCACCACTGCGCGTCCAGAATCATCTTCACCTTCTGGCCCAGCGGACAGTCTGCGATGGCAAAGCCGAATCCACTTGGCCCCTTTACCAAAGGCACGCTGATCAGCTCGGGCTGCAGCAGGGTGGTCTCCCCTGCCTCTGGGTAGCGTCCGTTGGGCATTGCTGTAGCCGGGTGTCTGCCATCGGTGGTCATGTAATGGACGTCCTGCAGGGAGGGGGTGCCGTCTGAATGGATGGGCTGCCCATCCATCCCCGGCATGGCAGTCATTAAGTCGCCTGTGCCCTCTTCGCTGGAATTGGTGTCTTCTGGGAGTGGGTATCCACGGCACAAGACCATATCCACATACTGATTCACAGGAATGGACTGGAACATCTGCACCACATCTGCATGGGTCTTTCCCAGCACACATGCACCGTTTATGTCCACTATAACATCACCTAAACAACAGAGGAAGAATAAGCATGAATAAAGCAGATGTCAGTTCTGTTCCAAACCCTAGTGTGCTGCCTAGACAGTATGTTTAGGAAACCAAAACTGCAATCCTGATGCAAAAGCTGTTTCAAACAGGATGGAGCAAAGTTTTTATGCATTGTAAAATACCTTGTTGTGACATTTCTGACATTTATTTTGTACTGACAATTTGTTCCATCTAATTAAAATCCACTATTTACCCCAATATTTGTTTGTAATATGTGCTTTTAGTATTATTTATATACTATTGTAGTATTCATGAATATTTTAATTAGCTTTTATTTTCATATTTTCACTTTAGGTTTATTTTGTTATATGCTTTTGTATATATTTGTATTTTTGTACTTTTTAATATTTCTATTTAGCTTTATTTTTACTTTAGTTTTAGTCATTTTAGTACTTAAACTTATTTTATTTAAATTAGTCACCAGGGCAATATTTTTAATTTTCATTTACATTTTGTTTAAGATTTAAGATTTTCATCTATAATTTCTATTTCACCACAGTATAATTTCATTACATTTCATGAATGTCTAAGGCAATTCCAAAATGCACTGCATCAATTTTAGTGAAAAATATATTTTTTCAGTACTGAAAAGTACCAACAAACTGTTCATAATTCGTTCTTAATAAAGGGGACCTATAATGCCCTTTTTACAAGATGTAATATAAGTCTCTGGTGTCCCCAGAATGTGTCTGTGAAGTTTCAGCTCAAAATACCCCACAGATCATTTATTATAGTTTGTCAAATTTGTCCCTATTTGAGTGTGAGCAAAAACATGCCATTTTTGTGTGTTCCCTTTAAATGCAAATGAGCTGCTGCTCCCCGCCCACTTTCCAGAAGAGGGTGGAGCTTTAACAGCTCACGCTTCGGTTGCTCAACAACAACAAAGCTGGAGAATCTCACGTAGCTAAAATAACGATTGTCAGTAACGGAGGTTCAGCCTTACATTGTTCAAACCGGAATCGGACACTGATGGAGAGACTCAGGAAGAAGTTCCAACTTTTAGAATGCATCTGGACATTTCTGAACGGTTAGTGGATAAATTTATGTAGTTGCTGTGGAGTTGATTCAACTCCTCGACTAGCATGTGCCGTCACGTTAATCTTTTGTGCAAATCCAGTGTTAATTTTAACCTCATTTGTGAAGCAGTCCCGCGTAAAACGACGGCATGGCAACAGCACTCTACTGCAACAACTCTTCCTCTTCTCTAAAGCAGCCCAACATGGCCTCACCCCCTTTGTTATGTGTTCTCGGGCAGGGTTTATGTACATTTTGGGGTTTGTGATGTCACCAAACTGGGAAGAAGCTCACTGTAGTCCCTACCAGCCATTTATTGTAGTCCTTAAAAAGCAATTTCTGTAAAAGAAAATATCTCCCTTTGCATTGAACTTTGAGCATGGTAACTTTACAGATGTTGTTTATGCTCTAACAGCAACATTACACACTAACTAAAGTTAAAAAAGTAAAATCATAATCAAACACTTTTGTGTTTGGGATGTTAGTGGCCATTAAAGTTGTCCATTAAAGTCTATATATAGAGACTTTTAAATCAGTCACAAATAAGATATAATTTTACACAGCATAGTGACTTTGAGGGTAGCTGTGCACCTAGACAATAGACAGCAAGGCAGCTCACTAGGATCTGGAACATGACTACTGTGTCAATTTCAGCTCAAACACAAATCCTGCCAGAGAGTTTAAACTGTTCATTCTAATTCCAGCAATGAGATCTGTCTTGGCTCCTTCTGTTCTGTTCATGGGGGAATGTGTATGAGTATGATATGCAGTGATAAAGAGGCAGTGCCCACATAACCATTACTCAAGCTAAAGTCAATGATCCGCTTAGTTGGTGCAGTCTATCTAATGGTAAGTGTGTCTACTGATCAATACAGAGAATGTTTGGGGATTCCTGCATCCTTTTCTGCTCCGGACCAATCAATGGCATCCTTCCAGGCTCACTTCACTTCTTGAAAGTGACTGTTCTACCTGAGTCATCCTGCTGCTTATACAGTAATATTGGCATGGAAAACACATCCTGTCAAAGCACCACAAGCATCAATGTTTCTTTCCGATTGCCAGGACCTCACAAGTAACTGAGCCAGGTCTAAAACTAGCCATGATGGTATTAGTTTTCACATCATGGTGAGCTTACATGTTATGTTAACAAAAATGTAAATTACTTCTCACTGACTGGCCTGATGAATATTGCATAAAAAACGACAAGCACTGACTGAAACCATCAGTTCTGAGCTGTTTGGCTGACTTCAGGCAATTTTGAATAAATGCTATTCTTTTTTTAAACTTTCTATTCATCAAAGAATACTGAAAAATAAATGTATCATGGTTTCCACAAAAATATTAAGCAGCACAACTGTTTCCAACATTGATAATCAGAAATGTTACTTGAGCATCAAGATTATAATGGTTTCTGAAGGATCATGTGACACTGAAGACTGGAGTAATGGCTGCTGAAAATTCAGCTTTGCCATCACAGGAATAAATTATATTTAAAAATATATTAAAACAGAAAGCAATTTAAAATTGTAATAATATTTCACAATATTATTGTTTTTACTGTATTTTTGATCAAACAAATTCAGGCTTTTTTGAGAATGAGAGTGCAAAAAATCTTACTGACCCCAAACCTTTGAACATTATGTGAATTTTGCACAACACAACAATCTATTATATCTATCTTTTCAACTTTTTTAAATGAATCCCACCCCTAGGCGACACATAAGAAGGAAACAAACTGTCATTGGTTGCTTTGCGTGCCAATCAGATGGTCTCTTCTACTAAGTGGGTCCTTTTTGGCCAAAATAAGTTTAAATAAGTTGAGGACAAGACTTTATGCTGCAAGTCAAAAGTCTGGCAGTGCAAGACAAATACCAACACAAGTAAACAGTGAGAATCTACAATTAAAATATATTTGTAGTTTAATGTTTTGCCAGGTCAACTCAAAAAGACGCTCATAAACAGCCCTCAATGGCTTTTTTGATAGCTTGTTGACAAAACGTAAGAATTTGCATAAAGAAATTGGATGCAGATGAATTTACCTCTCTGCATGCCTTTTTGAGCCAGCTGAAGCATGTTTATTGCACCGCACTTGAATCCAGAATTAAATGTATATCTCGGTTAAACTGTTTTACAATTCTATGTATAGACTGATGACTCCAGGGAGTTGAAGTATACTGGCAGTTGTTTCCCTCATGTTGTAATGGAGGGTAGTGAGTGTTGGTGTAAGAGCTGCAATTATCGCCAAACGCGACTCTGCAGGAAAGCCAGTTCCCCTGATGCTCACCCACTGATTCTGATTTATTCTATCGCTATCTATGCGATCCTGCTGTGGGCACTTTCACAGGATTATTTATTTGGAATCTGGTAACCCAGCAATGTGCCAAGAAATGGATGTGGCATCCGACAATGCGAGATTGAGCCAGGGTGTTAATGCATTTAACTATACTTAGATCAAATTAATTACGTGATGGTTAGTCAATATTCATAAAACATGTAACAAGTTGCCTCAGAGGTAAATGAACAGGAGCCAAGCGGATTTACCCGAAGCAATTTTGTTATCGTGTGCGGCAGGTCCGTCTCTCAGTACGTTTTTCACTTGAAGGAATTCATCCGGTCGGTCTCCACCGATGATGGTGAAACCGAAGCCCTGAGGACTCTTCTTTAGAGTTGTGCGCAGGATAGCACCGTGCAACTGAGATGGGTCCCGTGTGAATCCCCTCAAACCAGCTTCATCTAAAAGACAGATAGAGTGAGTATGTGAGACTAACAATTTAAAGCTTGTTTGCTAGACAAGACAAGGTGTAAATGTACTTCTAAGCAAGCTGTTGGTATAAAAATTTCAAACGTTTGTCAAAATTGATGAAGTTCCCTTTGAATCTGAACTGTTTCTGTAGTGCTTATTACTGCACTACAGAAACCATCATGAAAACAGACTCAGAAGGAAACTGAGTATAGCAGCACAGAGAGAGCTACAGAAAAAAAGGGAAGTTTGGATTCCATTAGTCATTCATATTAAATAATGCAACAGAGAGAGAAATAGAGAGAGTAAAAGATACATTACTAAATGAGTGAATGATAGTGGGATTGTTCTGTAAATATCCACATACACTTCAATTAATCATCGCAGTCCATTTATTACTCTCTACCTCAATTACTCCTCACCATTTACCCTCAGAGCAGCATATTCATAAGAGTGTTCGCTTAAGAACTTTTAATTAATAACCACTAAGCAAATGCTCAAGCAACATTTGGCGATGTTTTCATCTGATAAAATGTTCCCTGATGAGCTGATAATGATTTTTTTTTTCTTAAACCAATTTGTGGGATCAGTTAGCACATGCAAATTTGTCAGCTGTATAAATTATGTTGCCTTAGTGACCCCTGCGAGTTGAACTACTATAAATAAAAAATATTATTACAATATAAAATAACTGTCTTCTTATTTACCGTTTTAAAATGTAATTTATTCCTGTGATGGCAAAGCTGAATTTTCAGCATCATTACTCCAGTCTTCAGTGTCACATGATCCTTCAGAAATCAATTTAATATGCTGATTTGGTGCTCTACGAATCAGAATTGCCACACAAATCTAAATTCAGTGATTAAAAATATACATTGACTATGAATTGCATTGTACACCGAGTTATTTCTTGTGTACATTTGTTATTGTTGCACCCTGTGGATGCCGTAGATTTGTACGGAGCCCTGCACATAACGTGTGAAAAAAATTCATTTATCATCATGGCCACAAATTAAGAATTCATTCCCTCATTTTATTAAATCGTGGAAACGCTATTCGATCCCTTGTTTTGATTTAATTAAAAACAGGGAATAAATTCTTAATTCATGGCCACAATTTAATTAAAACAAGGGAACCAATTCATAATTCGTGGCCATGATAAATATATTTTTCTGCATGCCATGTCTCTGTAGCTAGCTGTAAAGAAGGATGGACATCTTAAAGAGGAACGAGAGGGTGGAGAAGTTATTCGCAAGGACATTGTGGATGAATTCGCTGAAAAGAAGCCCCGGAAAGTGCTACTAAAATGACTGAGTAGTGTATTAATTTTTACATCTTTTTGTCTAATATGTGCATTTCATTAGGCCACCATATATTTGTTAAAGATGTGTTTGATGCAGCGATCGTTGGTTTATTTATTAGGTAACTTGCTCAATAGACGATTTTTGACTACTAATACTAATGACTACTCTAGTGTTGGATCTGGATGGCCTGTTACTTTACATAGATTATGTATTTATAAGGCTACTAGGATGAAAATAATGATATATAAATTAATGCCCTTTGCGAAGGTATGGTATCTTTCTAATACGTTACAGTAAACGTCTATGAACGCCACTTTGTTGAACTTGTTTTTTGGGGCCTGTTAAAAGTTGTTTTTGCATATGGGCTACTTAATTTGCTATAAACGCTTATTATTATTATTATCAGTGTTGAAAACAGTTGTGCTGCTTAATATTTTTGTGGAAACCATGATGCATTTTTTCAGGATGAACAGAACGATATAAAAAAAAAAACAAAGAAATGTTTTGTGACAATGTAAAAGTATTTACTGTCACTTCTGATCAAGTTAATGCATCCTTGCTAATGCTAAATAAAAGTATGTATTTATTAAAAAAACAACAACTTTTGATCGGTAGTGTATAAAAGAATAACTAACTAACAACAACAACAAAGAGACTACTCAAATAATGCACAATAGTTTGGGTATCATTATACTTCAGTTCTTGAGGTGAATATTGCACATTTCCAAACTCCATTCTACAATTATTGGATATTACAAAAACCCCTGGAGGACTGTGGAAATAAAATTAAATAAAAGAGCCTGTTTCTTGCTGCTCGAGTTATGTGAAGCACAAAAGCACTGAGCACTTACATCAGATAATCATAGTGTTATGAAACAATAGAGACTGAAAGTAGCACTTTACAGTTTCACCTGTTTGGTGAATAAAAACAGAGAGAAAAAGACATCTGCATTTTTCAGTCTTTCTAAACTCTACATTATAAGTGTAATTTTATTACTTAATTGAGTGTCTGAACATTTCACCTCTGGTGTTAGATCGGTCTTGATCTTTTGCTTCTAGTTTTTTTTTATTTTGTTCCATGTTGTTTTCATTTTTGGGTGAACTATCCCTTTAAGATGAAGTGTCCAACACCGACTCTGAATCAGCTGTAAATGGCAGATCATACACTAATTACTGTCATTTATAACACCGCAGTTTAATTTTTTTTCTTGTCTCATTTGAGAGTTCCAGCAGCATCAGATGAGGCCACATCAATCTCATTAGGAGAGCAGGAATGGATATCGCACCATGTGTGGTGGGAATTGGATTTGCATAATAGCCACGTTGATGAGTTGGACTGGCCCTATGAAAAGGATTATGTTGATTGTAATAACCATGGCACACATTTGAACTCTGAGCTACAAGTGTGTGTGAGTTGGTTGTTGGTCACAGGTACACACAATCCCATTCTTACATTCTTTCTCTCTCTGCCTGTAGTGCTGTTTTACATTCGGCTGGTGAGAGAATTCTGGGAAAAGGGGGAGGGTTGGTGTTTATGTTCACTTTATTATGCTTCTCATGCATAAAGGGTCACTGAGTCTGATTATGAAATGTTGGAGTGTAATTAAAGGTGTAGTATGAATATATATATATATATATACAGTGGGTATGGAAAGTATGCTGCCACCACCATGCTTCACTGTTGGGACTGTATTGGACAGGTGATGAGCAGTGCCTGGTTTTCTCCACACATACCGCTTAGAAATAAGGCCAAAAAGTTCTATCTTGGTCTCATCAGACCAGAGAATCTTATTTCTCACCATCTTGGAGTCCTTCAGGTGTTTTTTAGCAAACTCCATGCGGGCTTTCATGTGTCTTGCACTGAGGAGAGGCTTCCGTCGGGCCACTATGCCATAAAGCCCCGACTGGTGGAGGGCTGCAGTGATGGTTGACTTTCTACAACTTTCTCCCATCTCCCGACTGCATCCTTGGAGCTCAGCCACAGTGATCTTTGGGTTCTTCTTTACCTCTCTCACCAAGGCTCTTCTCCCCGATAGCTCAGTTTGGACGGCCAGCTCTAGGAAGGGTTCTGGTCGTCCCAAACGTCTTCCATTTAAGGATTATGGAGGCCACTGTGCTCTTAGGAACCTTAAGTGCAGCAGAAATTTTTTTGTAACCTTGGCCAGATCTGTGCCTTGCCACAATTCTGTCTCTGAGCTCTTCAGGCAGTTCCTTTGACCTCATGATTCTCAGGGGGTCTGAATACTTAGGACCATGTGATATTTCAGTTTTTCTTTTTTAATAAATCTGCAAAAATGTCAACAATTCTGTGTTTTTCTGTCAATATGGGGTGCTGTGTGTACATTAATGAGGGAAAAAAATGAACTTAAATGATTTTAGCAAATGGCTGCAATATAACAGAGTGAAAAATTTAAGGGGGTCTGAATACTTTCCATACCCACTGTGTGTGTATATATATATATATATATATATATATATATATATATATATATATATATATATATATATATACATACATACACATACATACATACATACACACACACACACACACACATATACACACACGGTGTGGCAGTGCAGACTGGCAAGAGCCATAATTGTTTTATAATTGCTTGAGTATATGAATAAAACTAAAGAAATGCATGAATTTTGTCACGACTCTTATAATTGGTCTTAGAATGGTGTTGTTATGGCTATAGTTTCTGATTATTCTCTGAAAGCAATGCATGATTGCATTATATTTTTGCTTAGATTTGTGTACACTCGTCCCTGTCCTATTCTCAGCTAGGCAGTCACCATCCACTCATTAAAGTGTCTTGGCCAGCTAACAGAGCACAGAGTAGGGGGGCAGTGTCTGCTTTCACTAATGAGACAGAACAGACGTCCACCGCCAGCATTCCATAGGGGATAGGAGGACAAAATCAGTGCTCAGAGGACACAGGAACACACAGGAGACAGGAAAGCTCAGGGAGTCCAAACAACAAACAGCCAAAGTCTGGTTTAACCTTGAACAAGCTGAAACTGAACTGAAGTCATGTGTTGGCTGGTCAAAATATAAAATATATCATTCAATGCAATCATTCAGATAAAACAGGACATAATTCCTAGATAGAGAGCCAGGCAGTGGATGATGATCGATCTCTAATCTAATAAAGACACCAAAACTACGTTAGTATACTAGGATTACAAAAATGTTTCAGCTTTGGACAAACAGCGTCATTTGGAAGATTCCTCATAAATAAAAAAAAATTAAATTAAATTGGGAACAGTACGTTTTTCTATTTTTACTTTTATTTATTCATTTTTTTGGGGGGGGGGAAGAAGTTAATACTTTTATTCGGCAAAGCATTAAAAGTGATCAAAAGTGATAGTAAAGACTTTCACATTTTTACAAAAACATATTTTGAAATACAATATTAATAATTAGAATGTTTCATGATCACCAAATCAGCCTACTATAATGGTTTTTGAAGGATCATGTGACACTGAAGACTGGAGTAATGATGCTGAAAATTCAGCTTTATCACCACATGATTACATTACATTTTAAAATATATATATATATATATATATATATATATATATATAAATAAAGTTACAATATAACTGTTTTTACTATATTTTTGATCAAATAAATGCAGCCTTGTTTAGCATCCTGATACCACAGACCTTGTTGCATACTGATTGTGTTTGCATGTTAGCATTAGCAGTAAGCCATTACTACTCAACTTTTCAGTATACTTTTATTTTGCATCCTATTTATGACAGACAGTATGCAAATTGGGACACAGAACGAGTGTGTGTGTGTTTAATCTGATGCTTTGGAACCTGATATGTGAGCAAACACCTCTTGTAAACAAGAAAAGCGCAGATAGAGAAAACGGCAAAATGAAAGAGACAGCAATTGCTTAATGTCACATTAGACAACAGAACAAGGATGTTAAATGAATAGTGAAACGCCAGCAACAAAGTGGAATGCAAACATAAACATACAAAAGCTGGTGCAGGTGAGCATACACGGTCACACATAAGTACACACAGATGGTAAAACACACATGCTAGCTGACAGAATTCAACCACATCATATCAACCACAGATGCTGATGGAAATGCTCTACTTAAATCAACCGTGTACTAATCAGGTGTACAAAAAGGTACAAAAGCTGTCACTGGGGCAGTGCCCTTTCAAAAGGTTAGTACCTTTGTACCATGTAAACACCTTTGTACCTTATTTACCTGCATATTAGTACCTTAAAGTATACATATTAGTACCTAAATGGTAGTGGTACATATTAGTACCTTTTGAAAGGGCACTGCCCCAGTGACAGCTTTTGTACCTTTTTTTCCTGAGAGTGTGTGGCATGATAAAGCATCACGAAATAAATCATATCTGTTGCATGCTAATCTGCATTTTTGTCCTAACAAGCAATGACCTTGACAAGCAACGCGTGACTAGATATTTTGATGGTCGCTTGGTTTCTATTTTTGTCACATCATGCCAGCTGGCTCTGAAGTCTTAAATCCTGCGACACCAACTTCATATTAAGCATAAAATATGTTCAGCTGGTGTGTTGTTGCTTCACACAATATTAATTTTCAGTGAGGACAGAAATATTGCATGCCAATGCAGGAAACACTTTGCATGTGACTTTTGTCACTTCCTGATCTCATTCCCATTTAATTGTTTCCTGTCACCAATGCTGAGAAAAAAAAAAAAAAAAAAAAAATCAGCCTAAGGTGGTTAGATTGCTCTGTTTTGATGGTATGCTGTTATATGTCATACATATATATATATATGTGTATTACCTGGTAAAGCAGGAAGAACAGCAACTAATTAACACCAGCTTAGACTAGTTTAGACCAGCAAACCACCTTTAGCTGGTTTAAAAAAAAAACTATCCTCTCAAGGATGCATTATATTGATCAAAAGTGACATTGAAGACGTTTACATTGTCACAAAAAAATGTCAATTTCAAATAAATGCTGTTTGTGTGAACATTCTATTAATCAAAAAATCCTGATAAAAATATATATTATAGTTTCCACAAAAATAGCAGCACAGTTGTTTTGAGGATCATACAGGTCATCATATACAGGTTTGGAACAACTTGAGGGTGAGTAAATGATGACTTTTGGGTCATTTTTGGGTGAACTATCCCTTTAAAGAAGATATATAAAGTGGCAAAAAATAAAATAAAACAAAAACAGAGATAGTAGGAAATGGAGGAATAATGTAGAAGAAAGTTAGAGTTTTACTTAAGGGCGTCGGTACTGCTCCTGCGGTCACTGCTATTGGTTGACTGGTTGGAGACGTATCCTGGCTGAGTTTCTTCTTGGCTTCCTGCACCGGATTCTCAAACTGAGTCTTCTGATTGATGTGGCTGAAGGAAAGAGTGAGACAGTCAGTGCAAAAGACCAAAGATGGCAGATACAATGACATACACGCTAGCACAAACCCTCAAGGTAAAGAGAACAGTAGTGAAGTTTATCTGCTCATGCAAACAGTCTTTTAAAGATATGAATAAAGGAAGGAACAAAACCAAATCAGAGCCAAAGGTAAGACATTATGCTCATGCACCTCTTCCTGTTTGTCCACTGCTAAACAGGCAGTCACTTTTTCCTTTACTACAGATAGTAATGAATGAACAGAAAAATAAACATACTGAGACAGAAACCTGGAAAAACTAAGAAAGCAAGCAACCCTTTCAACTACACAATGTTGAAAATCTGCCATAAAATCTTTAAGTAAACACTGGAAATGTTTTTATTGTATTTTCTCAATCACTACTTTATTATTATTTTGCCTTACCTTACCTGGGAAGTGAAAATATTTAAGATAATAAGACTTGTTTTCAGAGAACATCTCTTAAAGTTCACCGAGATTGTTTTTTTGTTGGTTTTACCATAAACCTCACAATTGTGTTATAAAACAGACAATAAATTGCCAATGAGGTACTGTAAATTTATTGTAGTATATATTCTCTGAAAACATATTTTTAAGTTAATGTGAATTGTTCTTACTTCCACAATGTGACATATTTAAATAAAACAGGAAATTCAACAAGAGAAACTTACATTAGTGAGACTTTATGCACTAGAAATTGTTTGGATGGTGAAAAGAGGGAGTTGCATACCAGAATGGAAGAAGAACAAAGTGAGCTTTTAAAACAATGCCTAAAGTAGCCATTTAGCTACTGGTTAAAATGATCCAGTAGTTTGTATGCCCCAAATGACATCAGAGGACAAAGTTAATTTGATTAAAGATTATGAAGACAAATTATGAAGACATTTTTTTTTCCTTTGGAATAACCATGCAGAGATAAATAGTTTGCAAAAGGGTCAATTTCATGCTGACTTTAGAATCTATCTTGTTTTAATAAGGATGTTTTTACAATACAAGAACATTTATAAAGAAAATAGTATTTTTTTTTGCAGTGAACCTTTTCAGGACCTTCTGAAATTTTCATTAAAAACATTGCAAAAACATCCTGGATAGCACACAGAACAGCCATATTTCAAACCCACTGTAATTGCTATACACTCTCCTCTACAAACGCCACATTTGTTTTCTTGTTTGTTAGCTGCCGAAATGAATCAATATTACCTTGGCAAGCCTTTCCAGAGACACAAGCTTCACAGCACATGCATTTCCTCTGCAGAGGTTCTGGCTCAGTGCTGGAGTGTGCTGTTTTATCCTAACACACGGCCCCTCCCACCCCACAGGTTGCACGTAAAGGGAAATAAGCAGTTCATCTGCATTGTGCGACTCTGCTTTAACCGTTGTACCTGCCAGTTGTGACTGCACCTTGGGAAGGCTTTTAACAGTCACAGATTCCTTGCAAAACCAGTCGGTGTGCTGCGAATTTGTAGAAGAAAGGTACTGTTTGTGCTTTTGCTGTGTGTGACTCATGCTGAGACTTATCCGCCCAATCCACAGAGAGTGAGAGACTGAGTGCTCTCATCTGACTGCTATAGTTCCCGTTTGTGATAATTCAGGCAGAGCGTAATGAGGCCCTGTGCCAAGCCATATTCAAATAAAAAATAAAATAATGTTTTGTTGACCTCCTTGCATAAATATCCTGGCACAACAGGGATTGACCTCACGCAAAATAAATGGCATTAAAATCAAATCATGTATTCGCTTCCGAAAGCCTACAATATGCCACAGTGCTTCAAGAACAGAAAATTAGCAAATCCAGCCAATATGATGATCAATAAGTGATACTGAGTCTGTCATTTCAGAAACATACTAATTTATGCCCAAACTACAGTCAAACCAAAATGTATTCAGACACCTTGAACATTTCATTCATTAATACACTGTATGAAGAATTTTTGGGTATAAAAATTTCAGTTTACTTTATTTTGCTATCCTCACTTACATAAATTAACTATAGTGTCCTGCACTTACATATAAAAATATATCAAAAATATAAAAAAATAATAATTTTTGGTTTGACTGTATATATTTTTTCAATAATCAGGGGTTAAGACATCTGAGACATTTTGTGCATTTCTTTTAATTATATATTGTTATTAAAAATTATTAGCATAGCAAGGTGAGTGAATTGAAATAAACATTTATTTCTGAATCTCTTAGTATTTGGCAAAACGTTCAGTTTATGACCATCTTTTTAATCATAGCTAAATATTTTTTTTTAAATTAATTCATTATAGATTATTATATAATATTAATACTATAATATTTATATTTTTACTATTATATAATTTGATACATTCAAATATAATATAATAAAAATATAATATAAATATAATATATATACATATTTTTTCAGTAATTAAGCAACCAAAAGTCTGAGAACTTTTTGCGCATTTTTACTTATCCTATTATCTAATTAGCAGAAATGTGAGTGAAATTAAAGAAAACCATTTATAAATGTATTGAAAACTGGCAAAAAATGTTTGTTTATGTCCAGTTTTTTTATCTTAAATATTCTTAATTCATTTGATTCATGTCACAATTTTATGTTTTACAAAAACACGGACTCTCAAAATCCCAAGTACTACAATCTTACTTCATACTGAACATGACGCTTAATATATTGACTTGGCATCAGGGTTGCCAGGTCCCAGAAAAATTTCTAGCCCAAAGCAGACTCTGAGCCCACCCACAAGAATGAATAGCTCAATTTCCCCCTCTATATATATACACATCTGTCAGTAAAGCAATTTTTTAAACAATGGCACTTTAGAACTAAAATGTTTTTGCAACAATGTATGAATGAAAATACATATTTTTCATATACTTAGAGAATTAGTATGTGCTGCTGTTGGTGATCGAGACTTTATTGGTCATTTTGTGTTTCTGTGAAAAAAGACTAACAACAATGCAGTCCAAGGTTAAGAACATGCTAAAAGTTAATAAGGCTAAATGCAATGCAACTTACAATAGTGAAGTAACACTTCCCTTTTTGATCACGTCTTCCCTCAGGCATGTTTTCTTGCATGGCTGGTTGGGCATAGGCAAAATCCCTTTAAAACTAGGTGGCCATACAGCATTTGCCTGCGTATACCTGGCCTAGACTACAATACAGCCTATAAGGGGCAAACTGTGTTAACTATGGGTTTAAAACAGAATACTATCTTAAACTTCAAATGCTTTTATCCATGCTTATGAATGAATCACTGCTTAATGGGACGATTCAGTAATATACGGAACGGCTGGCAACCCTAGTTAAGACTTATTATTAATAGCCTACATACTATTTTCTCTTCATTTGCTCTTCTTCTCCCCACATTCACTCTTGTTTTGTTTAGACTCAAGCATCAATGGGTAATTAATCTACAATGCCAAACTCAATTAAACTACCTTAAAATTCCAGATCTGGAAAAACTTACATAATCTCTATTTATGAAGTGACACTGAACATGTCACCCATAACATCTCTGTTTCACTCAGTCACTCTTTCAGCAGTCTTAGGGTGCCAGGTATTCATTCTAAGGATCAATACACATTAGTAAAAGGATCCATTTTCTTTTTTTTAACGATTGTGATACATTATAAAAGTAACCCCAAAAAACAAAACTTTTACTCCCCAAAAAAGTAACTAATTGAGTTACTTAGTTACTTTTTATGGAAAGTAATGCATTACGTTTTTACTCATATTGAGGAATATTGAATCTGTTTTTGTACAAGAGAGGTAAATGAATGCTTACATTTAGTCCAGAACTACAATGCCCATCACGTACAATATTAGGGCTGGAATCTCGATTCGCAATACGAAGAATCTGGAGCGATTCTGATACACACTCGTACACAGCCTGCTTCCAGTTTCTTCACACACACCACTTAAAACTAATATAATCATTCAAGTTTAAAAAGGTTGAAGCGAATTACAAATCTCACATCATAAAAGCATTCTGAGCCGAGGTGCAAGTATATTTAACCACTTACATGACTCAGCCAAACGCACGAGCGCTGTCCAGCAGTCTTCTTTGTGAGCGTTTGAGACCTTGTGGTTAAAAACTAGCCTACAGCGCCATCTGCTGTTAAAACTAAGCTCAGAATCGATTAGACAGAGAAAAATATCAGGATCGATCCTTGATACAATGAATCTGGATCGATGTATCATCCCAGTCCAGCCATCATGTACAATAGCCATCATTCACCAGTGTTGCCAAGTCTGCGGTTTTCCCACGGAATTGGGCTACTTTTACACTGTTTCCGCGGGTTGTTTTTCATGTCCGCGGGTTGAATTGACCCCAAATAACATGATATTTAGTCCCTGGATTGCCGTTTTTACTGTGGGACCACCCTGAAATGCGATTGGGCTAGTTTTGAGGAGCAATTGGGTGGGTTTTGTTTTGAAAACCTGGCAACCCTGATAATCACACAACGCCTATGCACTTACCCACGATTTCTCTCACCAAGAGGGCAGGAGAGGTGTCAGTCAATACATTGGAAAAACAAAGTAACATAAAAGTTACTTATTTGAAAAAGTAACTTGGCTGTTGTGTTACTTTACTTGAAAAAAGTAATCTGATTACATAACTCATGTTACTTGTAATGTGTTACTCCCAACACTGTGTATAACAAATCATACAACTCAAGTAAGGTGCATTACTTTCATTATTTCTGAAATTGTTTTTTGTTTCCTTTGGATGGGGATAAGGGTTACAATCCCTTTATGCTTTTTATTGATGCTTTACTCAAGTAAAAAGTAAAAGACAAAGCCAAATGAGCAATGGAAAACTTCAGTGTACAGCAAACCAAGATGACAAAAATGTGCCATCCATCATTCTTACTGGACCATAAATGATATGAGCATACTCACTCCACATAATAAGTCCCGTACTGTGGGTCCTCAATCTTCTCCCAGCCATATGGAAGCTCTGCGGAGAATCAGACAGGCATATCAGAGACAGCTTGAACAGATGCAAATCACCCATGTGCTTGACACCAGGGGGTCTGATTTTCTGACAGTGATTTTCTGAGAAGTCAAATACCAGGTAGGTCAAGAAGTCTGGCTGCATTTACATGCATGTTTGGGCAGAGAAGAGATCAGAAGGCTAAGAGCAGAGGAAACGATGGGGGTGCAGGTATTATTAAGCTCTATGGAAAATGACTTGTTATCTTTCCCTGTGATGTGAGTGTTGTGGGGAGCCACCATCCTGACATGGACATACGTGCCGTGCCCAATGCAAAAAGTGGTGCTGGGATTGCTTGTGTGAGGTGACACGCTGATGGGCTCTCAGCATGTCTCCTGTGAGCCATTAGTCAGGCTGGCCAGAGAGAGAGAGGCTAATGTCTCACTGCTCAGCTAGGGTCTGTTTACTCTTCTGTGTGATTCATGAATGAACTCAGTCTTACCTCCATCCTCACATTTTTCAGGAGGCTTAGCTTTCTTTGCCAGTCGTGGGTCGAGCCAGGTCGTGGTCTTGGTATTGTGACTACACAGAGAGGGAAAGAAGCATCAGCAAACAAACACCTGGTAGTCCTTCCGAGTGTGCTCCTTAATTACACAATTAGAGTAAATCTGCAGCTTAGCCAAACAGTGTAACACAACAGCAATATGACTATATCTCACCGAAACAATGTAAAAATGACACAAACAACAATAAACGCTGCTCAGCGATTGCTAACAACAGATGGCAAGATGTTTTTTTTTTTTTCAAATATTCAATTTCCAACCATGTGTACACTTGGCGGTACACAGAAAGATTCTGATTTAAAACAGAATCACATTTATACATATTCAGAATATATGTGATATGATACTTTTCCCCCCCACCCAATTATAGATTGTTTTTTTTTTTTGTTCAAATAGTAACTTATTAATTGTAAAATACATAATATAATATAAAAACTACATTTGAAATGAATAATTTTCTTTTAATCTTTTAATAATTAGGGGTCTAAAAATTGAGGACTATTTTGTGGCATTTGTTAACATATAAATTCATATCAATCTTATCCGCATAGCAATTTTAGTGAATTTAATGACAATTTTTTGAATATCTTAGTATTTGGCAAATCATTTATGTACATTTTTGTAGGTTTTAGAAAATCTTAAATATAGTTCATTATAATGTAATGTAATCAATACAATACAATACAATACAATAATATAATATAATATAGTATAATATAATATAATATAATATAATATAATATAATATAATATAATATAATATAATAATATAAATGACAATAATATGAGTTAAAAATCTCTGGTTTGGAGTTGATGAAGGGGCACTTGAACCTTACTAATGGGGAAAAAAAAAAAATAAAAAAAAATTATATATATATATATAAAACACAGAATTGTTGACATTTTTGCAGATTTATTAAAAAAGAAAAACTGAAATATCACATGGCCCTAAGTATTCAGACCCTTTGCTGTGACACTCATATATTTAACTCAGGTGCTGTCCATTTCTTCTGATCATCCTTGAGATGGTTCTATACCTTCATTTGAGTCCAGCTGTGTTTGATTATAATGATTGGACTTGATTAGGAAAGCCACACACCTGTCTATATAAGACCTTACAGCTCACAGTGCATGTCAGAGCAAATGAGAATCATGAGGTCAAAGGAACTGCCTGAAGAGCTCGGAGACAGAATTGTTGCAAGGCACAGATCTGGCCAAAGTTACAAAAAAATTTCTGCTGCACTTAAGGTTCCTAAGAGCACAGTGGCCTCCATAATCTTTAAATGGAAGACGTTTGGGACGACCAGAACCCTTCCTAGAGCTGGCCGTCCGGCCAAACTGAGCTATCGGGGGAGAAGAGCCTTGGTGAGAGAGGTAAAGAAGAACCCAAAGATCACTGTGGCTGAGCTCCAGAGATGCAGTCGGGAGATGGGAGAAAGTTGTAGAAAGTCAACCATCACTGCAGCCCTCCACCAGTCGGGGCTTTATGGCAGAGTGGCCATCACCTGTCCAATACAGTCCCAACAGTGAAGCATGGTGGTGGCAGCATCATGCTGTGGGAGTGTTTTTCAGCTGCAGGGACAGGACGACTGGTTGCAATCGAGGGAAAGATGAATGTGGCAGGGATATCCTGGACGAAAACCTTCTCCAGAGTGCTCAGGACCTCAGACTGGGCCGAAGGTTTCCTTCCAACAAGACAATGACCCTAAGCACACAGCTAAAATAACGAAGGAGTGGCTTGACAACAACTCCGTGACTGTTCTTGAATGGCCCAGCCAGAGCTCTGACTTAAACCCAATTGAGCATCTCTGGAGAGACCTAAAAATGGCTGTCCACCAACGTTTACCATCCAACCTGACAGAACTGGAGAGAATCTGCAAGGAGGAATGGCAGAGGATCCCCAAATCCAGGTGTGAAAAACTTGTTGCATCTTTCCCAAAAAGACTCATGGCTGTATTAGATCAAAAGGGTGCTTCTACTAAATACTGAGCAAAGGGTCTGAATACTTAGGACCATGTGATATTTCAGTTTTTCTTTTTTAATAAATCTGCAAAAATGTCAACAATTCTGTGTTTTTCTGTCAATATGGGGTGCTGTGTGTACATTAATGCAGGAAAAAAATGAACTTAAATGATTTTAGCAAATGGCTGCAATATAACAAAGAGAGAAAATTGTAAGGGGGTCTGAATACTTTCCATACCAACTGTATATGTATATATATATATATATATATATATATATATATATATATATATATATATAATTTTTTTTTTTTTTTTTTTAAATGCACATTAAAATATCAGCAAGACATTTTCAAAAAGCACTTTAGTTGTCTTTGCTGTGGAAGGATGGGGAGTCTACTCAAAAGCAAACGTGTTTAAAATCTGAAATATTCATGGAAAGGTGCAGTTCATCCTCCGAGACTCATGCAGACAGACACGCGTGCGGAAGCACGGCCCGCTGGGAAGGCCCCATTTAGCCAACTGTTTGCATTGTTCAGAGAATGAAGTATTGATTCGCTGGCTCTCTCTTCCTCTGTGTGGATAGCAGAGATGCTTGGTTAAGGACTGCGACCACAGACACAGGTAATGGACACTGAAAGGAAGAGGCTGTGAAAAATGTAAGCTATCTTCGGCTTAAGTATGTGGGAGAAGAGCTGTTTCAATTCCCAGCAGTCTCTCATGCTTGATGTGTCTGCAGGAGTTCCGGAGTTCCTGTTTACTGAGCGAGCCCTTAACTGGAGAGCTGCCGTCTACATCTGGGCTCGGTTACAGTAAATCATAGGCGAAATCTGAAAAGATGGACCTAAAAATCTTTCTTTGTTCCCCTGTTTAAAAACACACCACAGTGGGTTCCTCATTGTACAGCAAAACTTGTGTATTGTCCATAAATTTAATGCAAAACAATTCCCTTCTATACAGTAAGCTAAAATTAGCATGCCAAATGAAAGTAATGTCATATTCATGAATCAGTAGGTGAAAAATAGCCAGATGACATTCTGCTATTGCCGAGATTCAGTAGTATGCATCCGATGGACACTTTACTGTCCATGAGGCCAAGAACAGTGTACAGCTGACAATGCTAACATGGTGGATGAAGTATGTTCAGACTGTATTCACACTAAACACTTGCATACTTGAAAAACTATAGAATTTTCTAGGTTGGTAAGATTGCTAAATGTTTTGACAGAAGTCTCTTATGCTCACCAAGGCTGCATTTATTTGATAAAAAAAATCAGTAAAAACAGCAATAGTGTGAAATAGAAATGACAATAAATATTTTCTATTTGAACATATTTTAAAATGTAATTTATTCCTGTGATGCAAAGCTGAATTTTCAGCATTAATACTCCAGGTCTTTAACCTCACATGATCCTTCAGAAATCATTCTAATATGCTGATTTGCAGCTCAAATAACATTTCTTAGTATTATCAATGCTGAAAACAGTTGTGCTGCTTAATATTTTTGTGGAAACAGTGAATTTTTTTTTTTCCCCAGGATTTTTTTGTTAGAAAGCTTAAAAGAACAGCATTTATTTGAAATAAAAATCTTTTTTAACATTTTAAATGTCTTTACTGTCACTTTTGATCAATTTGAAGCATTCTTGCTGAATAAAGGCATTAATTGAAAGGCAATAAGAAAACATTACTGACCCCAAATTTTTTATTTTCTTCATCAAACTGAAGCCCCTATCACGCAAAAAAAAAAAAACATCTTGGCATCTGTTTTATTACTTTCGATTACCACAAAAAATAATTTTGATTCAAATAATTTTGAATTGTTCTTAAATTTGGAAACAAACAAAAATGCACTGAAAGCTCATAAGTGAATTTATGTCAATACATTTTGTATTGGACTTATTTAAAGTTATATTTAACTCAGAACATTTATTTAAAATTTTTATTTATTTTGGCAATAAAATGTTTCTACCTGGTACACAAAATTTACACAATCAAGCAAATCACAAAATTACACTGACATCAAAAATCATCTTCCATTCAGCGCCCCATGTCTGAATTAGTGCAGTATTTAAGCTGCATTCAACGCGCACAAAAGAGCATATTTTGCTTAATTATGCTTATTTATCATTTGCAGAAGTGAAATTAAATAATCAAAAATGTGCAACATTTTACAGCTAATTCCTGGGACCACATTTCTGTCAAACAAACAGTCCGAATCCCAAACCCTAAAATCTGATTGATTGATTGATTGATTGATTGATTGATAGGAATGTCAGTCCAGGAACATGTCCTACTTGGCAAACAGGACTTACTCTATAAAGTAGACCATGCCCGTCTCCGTATAGGCCATCTCCCAGTTCTTGGGCAGAGGCTCCTGGCTCTCGTCACGTGGAATTGTGTTCCAGTTGCGGAAGTCCATGCTGCTGCTGGACTGTGTGTAGCTGGGCACAGCCTTCCTCCACTCCGGTCCCTCCTTGTGTTCTGTGAGTGGAAAGAGCAAAAAGAAAGACAGTGAGAATGAGGTGGGTAGAAAACAAAGGAATGGGGAGTAATACATACTTTAACTCTCTCTAGCACTGCAGAACGAACTTTCCAACCTTCTCAAGAGACGGAGAGAAACAGAGGGAGAGAGAGGCAGACAACAAGAGCCACTAGATTTGCATGCCAGGACTGATGTTCAGGGAGCCGCCTCTCGGGCAGGGCCAGAGCTGGTTAACACTTCCGTGAAACTGATATGTGTCACATACAGAAATGTGCGTCTATTTGTCTTTGTGTGAGCGAGACAGACAGTCTGCTTGCTCATGACAACATAGGCAGAGACAGTATAAGAGGAAGAAAATGTAACACTTAAAAGTCCCATCCTTCAGTTAAAAGAGCCAGTCATGTTTTTGTTTATTCTAGAGCGCACATGTTTCTGAAGCACGATTCTTATGGTTAAACATGATGCTACTGTAGCAAGACCAGGGTCATTGGTTTGATTCCCAGGAAACAATACATAGTGATAAAGTGTATATTTAAAATAGATACATAAATATAATTTTATATACACACATCCGTTAAGTTAGGGGTCAGTTAGTCTCAGCCTCAGACGTCACGTTGGCTGAAAGTCTGACGCATATGGCACACTTAACTGGAAACAAATGCTGACGCCAAACCCCCTTGTGGAAGAAGAACTCCCCTGTGTTTACAACTGTTACAGTGAGCATCAGTGTATCAGGATCAGCTAAAAGCTGGAGTTTCAAAAGTATGTGAAGTTTGTGGTTCCACTGTTGCAGTAAGCTGTTTTTGAAATGCACGCCGGTCTGTTATTGTAAGGACATCGACATTACATTTTCACGCACCTTTGACACGAAGCAAAACAAACTGTAATTTGGTTGCGTTACATGTCAGTCAAACATCCTCTTGGGCAGTCCTTGGCAAATGAAGGCTGCGACAGAGTCCAGACCTTCTGCCGTCAGTCTGAAGGTCTGGCTACGCAAGACTCGGGGTCAGTAAGAGTTTGTTTTTTGAAAGAAATTAATACTTTTATTTAGCAAGGATGTATTAAACATGCATTAACTATAGCTGTGAGACTTAAAATCAATTATTAAAACTTAATCTTGACACACAGTTTTGGAGATTTCTCTCTCTGGATTCAAATAGATAGCAGTTATTACTTGTATACCTAATAAACACATGGACGGGGGTGTTACCAATATGGCCGCTGAGTGAACTGATTGTATTAACGGTTCATTGACAGAGGAAAACATGCCTGTGTGTGTATTGTTCTGGATGTGAACATACTGGTTGTACACATGTTGAAGAGGTAGGGTGATGAAAAAAGTGTATATATTGTCATAAAAAGGCTTGATATGATTTTGCTGACACAGTCATGATTAAAGCCTGTTCATCAGAATGATTCTAGCCTGGTGCTGGGACGTCAGCATGTCTGGCAGATGAATCAGCACTTGTTGTTCCTGTGCCGTAACCATGGCGGCACCATTCATGACACAGGCAGAAACATAAGCTCTAGCATTCAAAAGCAAATATCATAAGAAGCCTTTTATGCTTGTGGTCGAGTACGAGTGGAAAAAGAAGCTGCACTCGATGATAAACAGACAGTAGAGTGTGGTGAATATAAAAAAAAGTTTTGCTCACAGAAAACAGCGTAACGGGAACAGATGAACAATGTGTTCAAAGTAGGACGAGATGTTGCCTTGGTATGCTATGGTAAATGTTTGCTTCTACATTGAGGCTATGGAAAAACATCCATTCAAGCCTCACAACTGGCTGCTTCCAACAATCATTGCATTGCATTTAAGTAGACATAGGCTGTCTCTATCAGAACTGGCCATGAGCATGTATATACAGACATAATAACCCACGAGGCTCACTGCAAACACAAGGCTAGCCATTTTAGTAAAGCAAATTTAATCGATAAAAACCACAAACACGCTTTTGGGTTGCAAAATTGTCTCAGTTTGTACTTGGCAAAGTCCAGTTAGATACTGTTGCCATTTGCATCTTGTCCTTGCTGTGGTGCCAGAGGGTTTACAAAGCTCCATCCAATCATAATGGAGGACAGCTGTGAGGCATCTTGTCCAACTGGATTCGCTAAGAAAAACACGGCCAACAAAGCCTCCCTCAGTGAATCCAGAAACCTCTCCTGGTCCTAGTGGTGAAACAATTCAGATTTCCTCCAGTGACCCTCTGAAAAATAGCGTATGTTTATTGAGGTTTTTGTGAGGTCTCAGTTACATAGACTTTCACTGGATTGAATTTAAAACTCAAAGCCTAAATAAACTCTTTTCTTATTATTAATCCTAAGTAAAAGTCAGTCTGGAAAAAACTTGTTTAAAACTCATTCTATTCTAAAGGGTGAAAAGCAAAAGGAAGCCAATATTATGGGATAGGATATCAGTTCCCATGGTGATCAATCATATGAACACAAACAGAACAGTAGTGGTAACTGCAGTGGGTTAATGCGCTGTGAATATAATATTTTTTTGGCACTTTCTTTCCCATGCTTACTATCGCTGCATGTGAATAATCTGAAGGTGTTCACTGTTCCGTATCCCATTGATTTATGGGAAAGAAAACTTGCTGTGCAGGGAGCATCAGTAAATCCTACCTACTTTCAGCACGATGCAGCAGAACTCCAACCGAGCTCCCCAGAAGTCTTCCCACAGACCCAAACTTGGCAGAAGAAATACTATTCTATGAAGTAGGTTATGCTTTAAAATCAAGAGCTGGAGATCTCTCAAAAAGGGCATGTATTTTTAATACTGATCTTATTTACTGTAGCTATTTCTCAGGCAATATTGCGGATTTCCAGTACACTGGAGTTATTAGGAGGGCCGGGATATGCCTTGCCCACTCTTCGTTTCAATGAAATTCAAAATTAGCTTCTTGTATAGATTATATAGATTACCATTCAAAAGTTCAACGTAGCCACGATTAACTAAATCAAGGAAAAATTATGAGGAAACGAATTACTAAATTCATATAAAATGAAATAATTCTTAATTAGTGGCCACAATATATATATAGGGAAACAAAATGACTGTAAAAGACTAATAATAGGCCTGAGGTATCTTTTTAATGAGAAGGTAGAAGACAGAGTGCAGGGGCTGGTAAGCAACAGTCAGAAATAGACAGCAGCACAGCAGTTACTCTGTGGAAAGAGTGCAGAGACACTTTTATGCCTCACAGCAAACAGAAGTCCCTTTAACATGCTCATTACTTGAAGTGATACCAACCATAAGCTCATTCATTCTGAACTCAATATGGTCTATTTATGCCACTGGATAATCACTGAAAAAAACTCAAGACTCACTGTGAATTTGGCCTACTTTAAAAGCTCAACTACTGATCAGGTCTCGAAAACAGCGGTTATAAAAGTGTTCTTTAAGGTCACAAAACTCTGGACTTTTGGTAGTACCTAGGATATCTAGGTACTAAAGAAGATAGAGCGTTTTCACATTTGGCTCCTAAACTCTGGAACAGCCTTCCTGATAATGTTCGGGCCTCAGGCACACTCTCCCAGTTTAAAGGCACAGTATGTAAGTTTCAGCGCTAGAGGTTGCATATTCAAAACAATAAAGGCGCAGTTTGATGATGCTGTGAAGGAGCGTGGAATCATGGGAGTTGTCATCTTTAGCTCCACGGCCAATGGAAATCACTACAACAGGATTTACAAATCATGTTCAAGGATGTTTTTTTTAAAAATTGTAATGAATTAGCTGCAAGTAACGTTGTTTAATGCTAAATTACTACATACAGCCTACATGTCACTTTATTTGTCAAATTAAATGGTGGGGTAACACAGCACAGCTTTAAGGTATTTGGGATAATGTAAGTTCACATGTGAACAAAATATATAACACTATGCTAGTGGTTTTTGGATATTGTAATGCAAAAAACTTACATATTTTGCCTTTAAATCTAGATTAAAGACACATCTCTTTAGCCAAGCATTCACATAATAGATCTCATAACCTGTACTCCAGTTATAGCAGATGAAATGCACATGATTATCTTTTGCTTGAAATGTTATGAGCAGCAGCTACGCTAATTATTTTCCATTTGCTTTTCTGTCTCTAGGTAACTAGAGATTACACCAGCTCCAGTTTGGATCTCAGCCTCTTAGAAAGATTTTAGACCCAACACCTGTGAAGTGATGACGCCAACATACACAACTGCCAAATTTTCTATATATTGTAATCATTATGATCACAACTTGCAATAACTGCTTTAATGAGATCGCTGTTTCTGCCTAAGTGAAAACATGTTAGCTAACTGCATGATTTGTATTATCTTAGAACTGTACATTTCTGACATATGGACTTGGACACAGTTACCTCTGATAACAAATGACTCTAAGGCCTAGTCCACATGTATACACCACACGGGTATTTTTATAAACAGAGATTTTCCTCCTTCGTTTTAAAAAAATAAAATTGTGTCCACATGAACACGCAAAAACACGCTATGAAGCGCTGTCAAGAGCATGCCAAACCAACAGGTGGTGATATAACCCTAACCGTAAAGCCATGTTGGCCAATCAGAAGCCAGGAAAAATGGTTATTACTGGTTCCAGTTCCAACGTCACAAGCCAAAATCTCCGGTTTCACTGTCTGACAACAATGTTAAAATATCTTAATTTGTGTTCCGAAGATGAACGAAGGTCTTACGGGTGTAGAACAACACGAGGGTGAGTAATAAATGAAATTTTTGGGTGAACTAACCCTTTAATGGGTGTATATTAGTACCCAAAGTGCACAAAGGGTACCATCCCAGTGACAGCTTTTGTTCCGTTTTTTTTCTGAGAGTGTAGTCACACCATCCTTCAGCACCACAGAGCTCTACTCTCTTTATACAACTGAATGCACATCCAAGGACCCCTCTGTAAAGCTCTTCACATTGCTCTCACAGGGAACACAATAAAATCTGCCCATAACAACTTAAGCTCTATTGATAGCATCTGTGTCCTCTTGTCGATTTCCACAGAATGTAAAGTCGCTCAGCTTGCAAAAATGAAGTAAAAGCACATTTACAGTAATACACTTACAATAAAAGCCAAGCAGACAAGCTGCCAACACAGTGAATCACACGGTTTTGAAAATATAAACCATACTCTAATGCTTAAACATTACATGTGCAGTTTTTGGGAAGTTACTAGCATGCCAAACTATAAGCTAGACATAATTTGTACTACACTGAAGCTACACAAATAAAAATATATAAAATCTTATTGTATAAACATATAAATATATAAACTTTTATTAATATATACATTTTATTTTTTTTATTAAAATATAAAAATCTTCATTTACAGCATTATCTTGCTGGAAATATTAGCTTGTTAATGGAAATGCTAAGTTGTTGAGCTACTATCACACAATTGAACAAATGCATATTTAGTAACGTGGCTTTTTTAATTTAACTCCACACTATACATGACATCATAGACTGGTGTGATAACATCACTTACTGACAGTGTCTTTGCAAATTTATCTCCAATCTTTCAACTCTGCTGAGTTGCATTTGTACCCATTTGTACAGTATTGATTTTTTAATTCTCTTCCATATAATGTATACTAGGCCAAATATGCAGTACATTACAATTCTGCACCGCCATACATTTTCAGAACCTATACTAACTCACTCAATCTTGTTGAACGCACACATTCCCAGTCTCACCTGTGAGCCCATTGACAATGGGTGGCCTCTCATCCTCCTCCTCTTCCTCAGGAGCTGCGCTATCCTTTCTATCCATTTTGCTGACAGACGTGGTGCGTTTGCGCTGAACCTCCGCGTCAAACTCCTCGTCAAACAGAACCTGGTCCACCAGGTCAGGCTGCACTGGGCTGGGCTCTGCAGGTGGTTTGGGGGTGCCATAATAATTGCCTGCAAAGGAACAAAGATGAAAGACAAAGAAAAGAAAAAAATTTGAATTTTTCACATTCTGCACTGATTTTGCAACTACCGACACAGCAACTACAGCTGGTTGAGAACTACTAGGCTATGGCTTGAGGAAGTTCTGCCATCATTTTCCCAAACATATTTTATATTTCATCTGTAGGAGTAAAAACCAAGCTGTTTAAACCTCAATCAGACTGAATGGTGCTTCTAAAGCTTTGGGTCTTCAAGGCATGGTTGATCTCTGAACTGTAACAACATCGAAACCACTATATATATATATATATATCCTGCTGCCTGATGCTCTTCAGTAAAGCTGTAAGTCTTGTTTGTTGTTTGTCAACACTGCAGCTTGGCTCCCTGCAGTGCTCCTCTAGACCAAGACGCAGCACTCTGGCACTTTATTTGTTATTTATTGGCAACAGTCCTCCACTTGAGATTAAGACTAGCTGTGTGGCTTCTTCTACTTCCTAGAGAGGCTCGAGGTCTATCTTATAAGCTTTACTGTCTTGTGTCATCTGGATAAACTTCCTGGGGTGAGAATGGTATCAGTACAACATATGAGAAACTACTAGCACTTCATACTGACCTACTTTCTCAACAATTCACAAAAACATCTTGACATCTTGACAAAACTAGAAGGGAGGACAGGACGATAAAGAACAATATTGATTCATTTGTCACTTAAGATTTCATAAGACCTGAGAAAAGTAAGCCATCAAAATCTACTCCATCTTACAAGTGCTGTCGCATTATAGACATTTAGGACATCGAATTGAGTTATTGCTTTAAACCTAGCACAGACAATAACGGGTTTTTTCCTTTGTAATAATAAAATGATATCCCTTTATAAAATCACTAAATGACTGCAACCTTAAGCGAAGCACACTAAAGACTTCATTACGCTTTATTTACACTCACATTCGACAAGTTTCATCATTAGTCTTCACTTGATAAATATGGGTTTAAAAATCTCACCACACAGAGTTTGTTTTAATGCATTCCTGAAAGAAAGTGTTAATTTGAATTTATTACCTCTTTATTGTGTTAATAATTCACTTACAGCTGTGTTTGTTGATGTTAGAGAGAATTCTTAATTTTAAAGTCATAATAAGGAAATGAGAGACTTCATATTAAATTATGCATTTGAAAAATAAATATCTATATATAGTGGGGTCCAAAAGTAAAAAAAAACAAAATTAGATTTTCTCTCATTTTAAACCATTTTTCTTTACAAATTATGCAGATAAAATGTTGAATTGAGCATCCTTTGATCAATTATTATTAATAATGTAAAAATATAATGAATATTTAATGTGTGTGTGTTTTTGTGATTTATGAGGACACATTTGTATAATGACATGGGTATTACACTGGTATTACGGCGTAAACATGAAATATGAGGACATTTCATGAGTCCTCATATTTAAAATAGCTTTAAAAACATATTAAACAATGTTTTATTAAAAATGTAAAAATGCAGAATGTTTTCTGTGATGGGTAGGTTTAGGAGTAGGGGTAGTGTAGGGGGACAGAATGTACAGTTTGTACAGTATAAAAACCATTACGCCTATGGAATGTCCTCACTCTGATAGCAAAACAAACCTGTGTGTGTGTGTGTGTGAGTGTGTGTGTATTTTCCGAACAAGTAAATGCAGCCTTGTTATTATATGTTTAATATATATATTAATATATATTCAAATATATTAAAAATCCTAAAGCTTCCCATTTTTTTTTTTTTTTCAAGTTTAAATTAGATTTTGAATCCCAGTTGTTCAATATGGGCTCGATTTTTGACCCCACTGTATCTAATGGAAACACATTATCACTGCCACATAATCATTTTCCTCCAATCTGTACTTGGCGTGGACTTCACGTGGCTGCACAGCAGATGGACAGTGCTTTAACAGAAGTGTGCACTGTCAACAGCCGTTATCATCTCCATCAACAGGCGTTAGGCCATGCATGAAATAAACCTGCTTACTCAAAACAGTTCTGCTGAGTGTCCTCTCCAGATTTCATAAATGCATAGAAGCCTACGTGACTGGAATAACTGAAGTTTCCAAAACGGCAAAGTTCAAAGTAAAAGCTTTAAAGAACACAACGATACAGTGGTAAGTAGAAATAAAAGGATCTATTATCCAACATATCATGCCGTGTAGACACCCTCTACAGTGGTATCCGAGCACTCCATGGGATGAGTATCAAGTTACACAGTCAGTACTGTAGGCAGAGACTCCATCTGGAGTTTTAAAATTTCTAAGTGTCATCACGACTCACTCTCTCACTGATATACCTGATGATTTTGGAGTTTGTTATGTAAAATGCATCATAAATCAATTCATCATAATGCATAAAGCACAAGCTTTTGTGTCAGGTTATGTTAAATGCTAAATATAATGGTAGAATTGTGTGTATTACGACCCGTCGGGACCCAATGTGAGATCCACCAATCAGAGAAGTTTCCAAATCCCAAACAATTTTTTGACTGGATACAATGAATGGAGAATATCTTGTGTTTTTCCATTTCCCCCGAGCACCCACGGGATCGGCACGTATGATAAGACATCCAAAAATGTAAGAAACTTTACAATAAGTCTCATTTGTTAACATTAGTTAATGCATTAGCTAACACCAGTGTTGGGTAAAGTTACTAAAAGTAATGTATTACAATACTGCTATACTCCCTAAAAAACAAACTAATTGTGTTAGTTATTTTTTATTGCATTTCTTTTTCTCATCTGAGCTGGGCTTGCTTGTTTGTTTGTTTTTTAATAACAACAAAAACGTTCTATTTTTGGCAAATATCAAGGCCCTTTCTCACCAATAGTGAAATGAATAAGCCTCAGGCTGAAGGAAATGCATTTTTATGCCTGTACAGTAGAGGGCGCAGCTCAAACAAACCTTTCAGCTGTGCTGCCATTCTGGATTAAAGAAGAATAGTATACAGAAGATGGAAGTTCAACACTCATTTCTGAATCTACTCTAAAGTAATTTTTGCTGATTAGTATGGTTGAATTGGATCATTGAAGGTCAGCAGCAAAGACATTGGTTAATAAAGTGAGATTAAATACATAAAGTGTATTTGTGTAATTTAATATAGTTAATTGTTACAGGTTTGTGTAAAATTGTGAGATTGCATTTCACTGTTTTTATTCATTCTGAGGAATACTGAATGTTTTCGTGCAAGTGAGATGAGTAAATTCATGTTCAGATTTAGTCTAGAACTACAATAACCATGTTTACACAACACCTCTGCACTTTATTTCTCTCAACATGAGGACAAGAGAGCTGTCGGTCAACAAATGTGGAAAAGTAACTTGTGTTACTTGTTTGAAAAAGTAACTTAGATACTTTGTTGTAAATGGAAAAAGTAATGCTTTACTTTACTAGTTACTAGAAAAAAATTACCCCCAACACTGGCTAACATGAACTAACAATGAATACATTTTTAAAGTCTTTGTTAATGTTAGTTACTGATTTGTTGTTTATACAACGAAGTGTTGGTAAATATATAAATTACGCTTTTTGTCAGCAGTCCTTTATAAAAAAAATGGATGAAATGTTACCACATATTTTGTTCGTCTGAATTAATATATTCAAAGCTAATTATTGGATTGCATTTATGTTAAGTTTAATTGATTTAAAAAGTCAGTGTAAACATCTTTTGTAAGAATTGTTTTTAATGTATTTATTATTGAAATTATGAAATTAAATATATATTTTTTTCAGTCATTAAGAGCTGAATAACCTTGCTTTGACATTCTCGCCCTGTGACAGTGGTGTAAAGTATATAAGTAAATGTAATTAGTTGCATATCTTTATAGCTACTTTGCAGCTTTACTGAGTATCAAAAGATATTAGCAACTTTTTACTCTTTACTTGACTACATTTGAGTATATGTACTCTTTACTCCACTACTTTTTCTGCTACAAAGAAGTGATATATCGCCATCTACAGGGCATTGAAGGTACTATATCTTGTGCGTTTTGCCCTTAACTTGTTAACAAGAGGACACAAGGACATGACTGCATCCAAAACAAGCATGTCCAGTGCAAGTAGGCTTTGACTTTGAAGAGAACTTTTTGAAGGATATTACTTGAATTCTTTTCATTCCTAATTTGAGTGTTTGAAGATGTTTAAGAGGCTGATTTGTCGACCCTGATTTATTGCAATTATGGGGTGTTTAGCTTTATTTCGATTTTAGAGAATAAGCGTGATTGCTCTCCACACAAAACAACTGTTTCTAGTTTTTCACTGGCACGTCCCTTAGGTGTTGAGGACTGGTGCATCTTTGAGCCAACATTCAGTAAGAATAAAATATTTACTTTTACTCAAGTATGGTTTTCAGGTACTTTTTACACCTCTGCCCTGCAATTACCCCTAATTCATCACTGTAAGGTGTGTTTTTCAGAAAATGTCTTGATTATACCAGAGTAGAAAAGCGTGATCAAATCCTGGTCATAATCATGCCATGTCACAGCCTCTAGGGTCGCCTGTCAAACAGCGGCCACACCATGATGGATCGCTCATAAACAGCGCACTGCGTCATCCTTGATTAACGGGCAAACACAGCGAGGAGGAGGGGAGGGTTGTCCACTGGGGTTGGTGATGATATTTGTTAGCATTAATCTGTGGGAGATGGCTGGGCGCTGTCAAGAGGAATGGCGATAATTTGAAACCATCTTCCTTTCACCATTGCGCACTAAATGGCATAGAAGAGGAAAGATAGACAGGCTGATAGCAGGTAGTTATTTAACATTTGAGTGTTTTATGTCAAATAAATAACATCATGCCTGCTCCCTCGTCCCCGATGAACTGATGGAGGACAAAAATTCACCCATGACGATCAACGAGCACAACAAATAGAGACCTGCCACGGAAATTTTCCCTGAATGATGTTTACTCTCTCATGTACACACACACACACACACACACCCACTCACCCACACAAGCACAAACAGCCTCACACCCTTAAAACGAAATGAAATGCAAGTTGACTCATCTATAACCTTTACCCACTCGGGCCAAGTTGCAGTGCAATTTAAACATCATTGCACTACAAATCAAAACATGTAGTTATATTGCACATAAGCATCTGTTAAGACTGTGTGCATCTTAACAGCATCTTTCCTTTGACTATAACTGGTCTGTGAGACAAAGTGTGCACCAAGGCAGGGGTTTTTCAAACTTTTCAATGCCAAGGACCACCAAATATAGGGCACAAAGCTTGATGCTTTAGTATGCGGTCAACATTCAATTTTACAATTTAATAAGACAAACAAAAAGTCTTCATCTCATTTGGGAAAATCCCTTCAAAGCCCTAAGATTCTTTGTGTGGGACACTGAGGGGACTGCGGATGTATGGACAGATGGAAAACCGTATCGCCCAAAGCCTTTTGGATTCTATTGTGGGATGCTGGGGATATTGCTGTGGGCAGTGGGACGCTGTTGTTCAATCCTCTGGATTCTGCATTTACACAAACAGAAGAGAGTTCTTGCACTCGTTCAGAGATGAGAGGGATTCTCAAGCAGTTCTATGGACACCATCAATAGTAAATCTTATCCTGAGGAGAGGTCTAGATCAGTGGTTCTTAATCACACTAGGGGGTTTCAGCAAACTGTCAAGGGTGCCTCAAGATGACTTGAAATGATTCAAAATAACTAAAAATCAAATTTTCAAAAAATTTAATTCATTCCTTCAACAAATGTCTTTTTTTCTTCATTCACATTGGCAGCATTTATTTGATAAAGAGTAAACAGTAATATTGTGAGATATTTTTACAATGTAAAATAACTGTTTAACATTATAAATGTCTTTACTGCCAGTTTTGATTAATTTAATGTGTCCTCCACATTAAATTCATGTGCATTCATTCCATTAAAAAAATAACGACATTTTTTTTTCTCTTTGAAGAACCAGGGTTCCCAATGTCTTTTTTTTTTTTTTTTCTCAAATTGGGCTGAATTTGTGAGGAAAAAAAATATTTTAAAAATCCTTATCCAGTAAATCATGAACATCTGTAAAAGTCATGAGGCCTTTAAATATTGTTGTGGACAATAAGGGGCGTCAAAAAGGTTGAGAACCACTGATCTAGATCATCCTTTCTGGCACATGGCAGAGAAAAATGGAGAGGGTGTGATTGCCGTAACTGTTGTCATTGCTCACTTCTCATGGAATTGTGGGTGGACGTGGTCTGGTTTATAAACATTGTCTACCTGCATCACTCTGAGGTGGCCGTCCTTCAATATTTGACATTGAAACAATCATTAGAAAAGCAAGGGAACTTGCAGGAGATTTCCCTCAAGGGATTCAAATGCAAGTTCTCATTATTTTTAATCGCTGTTGTAAGAAGACATGACCCGGTGTAACATCTGAACAGGACACAGAGTTTGTGTCATAAAACTTGGGCATAACCAGTTACCATTGATTACATCATGCTCCGGGCATGTTGAAAAACTGGTCAATTATTTTCTTAGCCTGAAAACAGCAAAACTCAACTCTGTCTGGAGAACACATAAAATCGCTCTCTATTGCATGCAGACAACATTATCTCTATCTTACAGTTTGCTCTTGAGCATAGCCCTGAATTTATATAAAACTTGTGAATGGTGAATGCCATTGGAAAATTCCCAAAGGGCATCTAAAAAGCCTGAACATTATCTTTAATGTTTCACACACTCAGTATGAGCAGGATACAGTGTCTTTTCCTGCTTGTAAAGAAAGAGAATACAGTCTTGTCTGCTTATCTAAACCAACAGTTAACAATAACAGGGGACAGGATAGGCCCAGAAAAATGTGTTTTCACTAAAAAAAGACAATATTATATTTATATTAACCAAAGGCAAGTTATTTATTCTAAAGTTTTTTTTAATTTTATTTTGGGGTGTTTCTTTCTGAGACCCCAAAGTGAATATAATATAATATAATATAATATAATATAATATAATATAGTATAATATAATATAGTATAATATAATATAGTATAATATAATTAATATAATATAATATAATATAACATAACATAACATAACATAACATAACATAACATAACATAACATAACATAACATAACATAACATAACATAACATAACATAACATAACATAACATAACATAACATAACATAACATACAGTGGGTACGGAAAGTATTCAGACCCCCTTAAATTTCACTCTTTGTTATATTGCAGCCATTTGCTAAAATCATTTAAGTTCATTTTTTTTCCCTCATTAATGTACACCCCATATTGACAGAAAAACACAGAATTGTTGACATTTTTGCAGATTTATTAAAAAAGAAAAACTGCAATATCACATGGTCCTAAGTATTCAGACCCTTTGCTCAGTATTTAGTAGAAGCACCCTTTTGATCTAATACAGCCATGAGTCTTTTTGGGAAAGATGCAACAAGTTTTTCACACCTGGATTTGGGGATCCTCTACCATTCCTCCTTGCAGATCCTCTCCAGTTCTGTCAGGTTGGATGGTAAATGTTGGTGTACAGCCATTTTTACGTCTCTCCAGAGATGCTCAATTGGGTTTAAGTCAGGGCTCTGGCTGGGCCATTCAAGAACAGTCACGGAGTTGTTGTGAAGCCACTCCTTCGTTATTTTAGCTGTGTGCTTAGGGTCATTGTCTTGTTGGAAGGTAAACCTTCGGCCCAGTCTGAGGTCCTGAGCACTCTGGAGAAGGTTTTCGTCCAGGATATCCCTGTACTTGGCTGCATTCATCTTTCCTTCGATTGCAACCAGTCGTCCTGTCCCTGCAGCTGAAAAACACCCCCACAGCATGATGCTGCCACCACCATGCTTCACTGTTGGGACTGTATTGGACAGGTGATGAGCAGTGCCTGGTTTTCTCCACACATACCATTTAGAAATGAGGCCAAAAAGTTCTATCTTGGTCTCATCAGACCAGAGAATCTTATTTCTCACCATCTTGGAGTCCTTCAGGTGTTTTTTTAGCAAACTCCATGCGGGCTTTCATGTGTCTTGCACTGAGGAGAGGCTTCCGTCAGGCCACACTGCCATAAAGCCCCGACTGGTGGAGGGCTGCAGTGATGGTTGACTTTCTACAACTTTCTCCCATCTCCCGACTGCATCTCTGGAGCTCAGCCACAGTGATCTTTGGGTTCTTCTTTACCTCTCTCACCAAGCCTCTTCTCCCCCGATAGCTCAGTTTGGCCGGACGGCCAGCTCTAGGAAGGGTTCTGGTCGTCCCAAATGTCTTCCATTTAAGGATTATGGAGGCCACTGTGCTCTTAGGAACCTTAAGTGCAGCAGAAATGTTTTTGTAACCTTGGCCAGATCTGTGCCTTGCCACATTTCTGTCTCTGAGCTCTTCAGGCAGTTCCTTTGACCTCATGATTCTCATTTGCTCTGACATGCACTGTGAGCTGTAAGGTCTTATATAGACAGGTGTGTGGCTTTCCTAATCAAGTCCAATCATTATAATCAAACACAGCTGGACTCAAATGAAGGTATAGAACCATCTCAAGGATGATCAGAAGAAATGGACAGCACCTGAGTTAAATATATGAGTGTCACAGCAAAGGGTCTGAATACTTAGGACCATGTCATATTTCAGTTTTTCTTTTTTAATAAATATGCAAAAATGTCAACAATTCTGCGTTTTTCTGTCAATATGGGGTGCTGTGTGTACATTAATGAGGAAAAAAAATGAACTTAAATGATTTTAGCAAATGGCTGCAATATAACAAAGAGTGAAAAATTTAAGGGGGTCTGAATACTTTCCGTACCCACTGTAATGTAATGTAATTAATATAATATAATATAATATAATATAATATAATATAATATAATATAATATAATATAATATAATATAATATATATAATATAATATAATATAATATAATATAATATAATATAATATAGACTGTGTTCTATTTTAATATAATATAATTTATTCCTGTGATGGCAAAGCTGAATTTTCAGCATCATTCTAATATGTTGATTTGGTGCTCAAGAAACATTTCTTATTATCAATGTTGAAAACAGTTGTACTGCTTGAACAGACAGCTCAAAAGAACAGCATTTATTCAAAATAAATATCCTTTACAAAATTCTAAATGTCTTTACTGTCACTTTTGATCAATTTAATGTATATTTGCTAAATGAAAATATTCATTTCATTTAAAAAAAAAAAATCTTACTGACCCCAAACATTTGTACAGTAGTATATATTATATATATATATATTATATAAATATACTATAATTAATTTATATTCAAATACGTAAAAGATCAACAAATCAATAAATTGCCCTCCAGGTTCATGAGAAGGGCATTCTGAAGAAAACTAAACAAGTCCACTATTCTAAATACTTTTATAGGCTCAATAAATCATGCTGGTTTCAGGAATCAAATCCTAGATCAGCATGTACCGGCTTTCTTGCCAGATGTCATGGGAAGACAAGAAATCACTAACCAGAATTGGTGAGTGTGAAATTATCCTTCAGGCTAAAATCCCAAGAGTCAAGATATTTCATGTAGATGGAAAGGCCCCAGTAAAAGTCACCCACTGTGACATCCACATCGGACAGATTTACTTCTGCACCCTGAAAACTAGAACAAGACCTTCCCATTAAACAAGAGCACTTAGTGACTCATCGAGGGATCATTAACTAAACCGACCTCTGGCCAAAGGCTAGGGACTTGCCAAGCAGTTTTTTGGGTTTATCAGTGAGGAACTCACTGGCTTTGAGGCTATGACATTAATAACTCAGACCTTGAGATCCTTTAGGCATGTTACAGAGACGGCATGAATCACACAAGGTGAACACCCTTTACTCTGAGCTATTTCAAGTGAGCAGAGGAGGTGCACGAAAAATAAAGGCATATGCAATACAAACATTCAGCACACTTGTCTCCCTTAATTAACATAAAAAAACATGGTGAGTCAGCAACTGATGCTGCAACTACACAGTAATGTAGTCCACATTAATTTTTGCTATGGTAATCTACAGAATTTGAGAGCAATACTTCAAGAGTGAAGGAAACCAATGTTCAACATCAACTATGACCTAGTTACAGAGCTTATACTGAAATTCCACTTTCTTCTTTTTCATATGCAATTAATTCAGCTCGAATGACATACAGTCGCCATCAAACTTTGTTTTGTAATTGTAATTTTTAGCCTTAAAGAATAGTTTACCCAAAAATGAATGTTCTGTCATTATTTATTTACCCTAATCTCAGTCCAAACCTGCACAGCTTTCTTTCCTTTGTGAAATACAAAAGAAGATCCTTTTGAACTGTTTTTCCATATATTGAAGATCAGTGGGGTCCAAAACAATAGTGGACCCCGTTGACTTTCATTGTATGGACACACAAAAAAAATAAAAATAAAAAAATACTAAAGCTGCGTTTCCACCGTGGGAACTTTCTCCAGAAACTAGGGACTTTGGGGTGGTACTCTGTGTTTCTCAACCACAGGAACCAGGATCTAAATGAAGTTCTGGGTAAAAATTTCCCTCTCAGAAAGTCCCTGCTCATGAGGTAGCACTTTTTCAAAGTTCAGGAACTTTCGGGGGTGGGACTTGAGCACTGAACATGCTGATTGGTTGAGGTCACGCAGCATTTTATTTCGACCACCATTTTTATAAGTCTGTTGCAATGCATGCAGTTGTTTGCTATTCGAATCAAAAAGAGTTTAAAAAATACGACAGATGGACCGACGACATGGTTCAGGCTTTATTAAGCTTAAATGTGGAAGATGAAATCCAGCAGGAACTGGATTATTGAAACCTGAAGTTGTGCACAGTCCTACGTCAGTCCTAATCTTCATGGTACTTTAGACCACAATGGAAACACAGACAGCAACAAAAATTGTTTTGGGTAATTGTAGTGGAAACGCGGCTTAAGAATATCTTCTTTTGTTTTCCACAGAAGAAATTAAGTCATACAGGTTTAGAACGGCATGCGGGTGAGCAAATGATGACCGAATATTCATATCAGAGTGAACTATCTTGAGCTGTTGGTTACTAGTAGGCTTTTTGAAATCCTACACTTGAACTTCACTGTCTTGCACTTCACATTAGGTCACCCGACTCACCCCTAATTTACATTAAGTTCAGCTTTGCAGCTCTAGCATACTGAAGTGCGATTGGTTGTATGTCTTTTTATATCCTTAACATGATGTTGTGTGTCCCTCATGCACAGCTGATAGAAAACAAAACGCATGCTTCTAGTAGCAGAATGCATTACTCTTTCTAAGATTCAGGCATCTTGCAAACACTAGTAGTTCCTTCTGCAAATACTAGATTGTGCTCTCATCAAGTATCTGTATAACATGCCCACAAGAAATGACCCTTGACTCTCAGTGCTCCTACACACAGTTTCGTACCATCATAGGTTCCACTCTCCAGTAGCAGCCCGCTCTCCTCCAGCACACGAAACTCCCCCACGCTGATGAAATTATAGTCCACTCCTGGAACCTCCCCTTCGCGAGGCTGCCTCGTGGTACCTGCCAAAGGCACACAGAACAAATTATTGCAGAAATTATTAGATATTTTTTAAAACTCTAATGGTAAAACCCTTTAAGATATTTTATTTAAAATTTTATTTAGCCTATGTCACAATATGAGGTGAATCTGGCCCTGGTTTTCATATTTATTATATGGAAATTTACAAAGATTTTTACACAAATTATGATGGGTGTCATTTTCATCACAGCTAAGTTTTTTTTTTTTTTTTTTAAATGATTAGTGTACTTGGTTAAAAAAAATTAATATTATATTAAAATAAAGTATTTAAAAGAAAAATAATAATAATAATAATAATAATAATAATAAAGTAATCTGAGTTTCACCTCACAATACAAAAACATCTGGAAGTTAAATCATTCCCATATTTTTACCATCACTTGGCAAACAAAGCTGAAAAAGATGACTAAAATCTACATTAAAATCTGTATTAAATCACTAAAATAATATAAAGAAAATAAACAGACATCATAATTCTTTCAGTTTATTTTGAGTGTTGATCTCCAACTTAATGCAAACAGAAACTCTCTGCAAACAAAACATTAACAACATGGCTAACATTTGTTAACCTTTATTGTTGTCCTCTGTGCAAGACAGAACACAATGAAATCTGTAGTGTCTCTTTTTCGATCATAAGTATAGTTTACACTCAGCTTACTTCATCACTAAAGTTTCTCAAACCTGACAGTCACACAGCAGCTATTGTGGGGCGAGAGCCCAGATGCCAGTTTCTGTGGTGGTGGTGGAGGAGGATAAACAAACAATTAGCTCTGCAGTTTGCACAAGCCACATGAAACACTGCCAGCTGCTTTAAGCACCTTACCATCCACCCCAGCATGCTGCTGCACAACCCCGCACACTTCAGAACATCATAAATGCCTACAAAGAAAAGACTGACCCTGCCTGGCACTCTCTTAAAACAATTCTTGCTGTTCAAAGACTGCTTTGAAGCATTTTTAGCGTCACTTTTCACATTATATATATGAATTCTGAAAGCAAAAGTATTTTTATATCATACAGAAGACTAATATTTGCAATACAGAATGACGTGTTTATTTTGAGACATCAAAAGTGGGATGAATTATATTCACAGTTCATTATGTGCTCATGGTCATCTGTGAGATCCCTTAACAAGCTCTGGAAAAGTCTTAAATCTGCACAAGCGTGAAAAAGCAATCCTTTAAGATTGACCACCTAGGGCACTTTTTTATTTCTGCATTCCTTTTTTTTTTTTTTTATATCTGCGGATGAGGCAGAGAGGGGTTACCGTCAAGCCATAACGGATATTAATGCCAGCAGGGGGAGGGAGGGAGATGGAGGCTTCAACCGAGCTTCAAGGATTATGTGGCAATTTGGACTCCAGGCGTTCTTCTTTCCCGCTTTTTTTCGAAGGACATGGTTTTAATGACTTTTTTGCCCCCGTGTCCAGTGAGACATGTGCAACAGTTTCATTCCAGAAGTTTCCAGATGAGTAAATGGTATGACGGCCAGTGCAGTCAGTACTTCATGAATAAAATCGATTTATGAATTTTCATGCTGCTCTTTTCTATAGCAGTGACCATTTCTGTTAAGCAAGCACTAAAAATAACACCAAAAAAGTCTTCTGAAGTCTTATGATAGAATAATCATTGATAATCTTCTTCAGTGAGCTGTATAAAGTATCAAGTTGAAATCATGACCAGGTCATTGAGTCAGTCAATGAACCGGATCAGTGAACAAATCTTTCTTTTGAACTGGTTCTTTTCAATGAAACAGTTGATCCCTTCATAAATCTGACTGAAGGATTTATTCAGACTAATTTGGTTCCCTATTTCAACTTACTGATTCAATAATCCAGTTCTTGAAAATATATAAATGTTATAAATGTATAAATGTTATACAGAATAAAAAGCTTAAAGGGATTTAAAATGGCACAAAGGTGAGTAAATAATGCCAGAATTTTTATATTTAGCTGAAATAACCTTTTAACAGAAACTGTCTAGGGCTAGGCACAGGAATTATGGGTAATATACCACTGCCTTAAAGTGACAGTTCACCCAAAAATATATATTCTGTTATCTTTTACTCACCCTCAAACCTGTATGACTTTCTTTCTTCTATAGAACACAAGATAATATATTTAAGAGAGAGCGAGAGATTTTTCACAATATTTTCTTTTGTGTTCTCCAAGAAATAAAGTCATACATGCTTGGAACAACATATAGTGAGTACATGATTTTCAAATAAAATCTAGCAATGTATTATTGAACATTGACTTCAATTAAATGACAATACTGCTCTTCACTGTCCTTCACCTTTACTGTGAATGATAACTTACAATTAAATCATTATTTGATTATTTTACTTGACTGAAGCCTGGAAGATGAACTATGACAGTTCATTCTGACATTACTGCTACTACCGGTGCTATTAAATATAATTAGACCTGTCCATCATTTGGCTCTCAGCCCCGATGCTTATGATTATACTGGATGGAAAAGTGTGAATGGAGGACTATGTGTTGAGGCATGGGTCTGAACACCCTGTAAAAAGGACAATGGATGAGAATGACATTAGAGATTCCAGGTCGGCCCACACACTGACATTGTGTCTCATGCAGTGTTGAGCCACAGCAAACGAAACATCTGCTCGGGCCTGGTGTCCATTAAAATCCCAAATCACAGAGAGCCACATGCCAGATGCTGGACTCATGTAATGAAAACAGTGCAAATCTCTAAATCAACAGACAGAGACCAAATTACAGTAGAATTTTTACATTTACTGAAAATACTGTGAAAATGGTAGTGTTTGCTGGTGCAAAGGCGGGTTGTTGCCCTTTATAAAATGGTTAGTTCCTGTCCTTGATTCAGATTGGTCAATAGCTTTGATTTATTCACGATAAAACACTGCTATGACTGCTTCACCCAACGGTTCTGTGTATCACTACACAACACCCTTAGCAACCACTCTTATACACAGAACCGTTGGGTGAAGCAGTCATAGCCGTGTTAAACTGTTTGTTCTCAGTTGATATTGTTCATTGAAGCTTACTGTATAATGTAGAAGAGTGTTGTGAGAAAAAGATTGAGTGAGCGAGTTTATTACCTGCATCCAGATTTAGCATTTTCCTTCAGGTCAGTCCGATTTATTATCTTGTCCTTTTAACAGTTAAAGGGTTTTCCCATGACTGACAGCGCTAGTCAAAGCATTTGTCAGTTGCGTCTTGTTCCGTGTTCACAACAATTCAGTCTTTTCAATATAAAAGTCTTCGCTACTATCTAATAGCATAATAAGGTAACTTCTGTTGCTGTTCACGGTCAGGGACTATTTTTTTCTGGCGGAAGGAAGGCTTTTAGTGATTTTACTTCATGAAAGTTGCATTGATACATATATTTTTTGGTTTTAATATTTGTATTGTGTGGTAACCGTTTTTTAGGTACGAGAGGCTGTGCTGTATCATGAATAAGTCACGGCTGAAGGGCGTTGTTAGGCACGACGCAAAGCGGACACAAAACCCCTTCATTGCTTATGTACAGCCTGACATGAAATGACAGTCAAAAAAAAAATAATAAATAATAATAATTTTTTTTTATGGAACATTTTTATTGAACCTTTAAAAACATTTTTTTAAAAATGTGTTTTTTTCTGTTGAGTATCATATATGATTTATCAGGCTTATATCATGATATAGGAGAACATGAAGCTCACACATTTTATTCAGACTGAGCAAAAATATGCAATTTTGATATTTATATGACTAAAAATTAGATGAAATTTTGATGGCTTGTAATGAAAATCAATGATAAATATAAGCTGTCATTCTATTCTACACTGTGTTCCAAATTATTATGCAAGTGACATGTATTAGTAGGATTTCCGTACAATAAACATTCAGATTTTAGTTTTTCTAAGTGTTTGTTTGTTTATTTATCCATGTCTTTTCAGATAACTGGTAACAATCTCACACAAAAGAATTTGCCAGGTCTACTTAGGTCAATGGAAACCCTACTTAGAGATTGTTCCACATTATTAAGCAAGTCACAGTTCTCATGCAATATGGGGAGGAAGAAAGATCTTTCTGAAGATGAAAAGCATGAAATGGTGCAATGTTGTGCAAAAGGTATGAAAACAACAAATATTGAATGAAAACTGAATGGAGATTATCGAATTATCATAAGATTTGTGAGTGATTTAGAGCACAGCAGAACTCAGTCAGATAAAGGCTTATTAAGGAAAGTTCCTGTCAAAAAAATTAATTGTATTAAAAGGTCAGCTATAAAAAAAAAAAAAAAAAGCCAGTGTTTGAAAAACAGGTATTTGAAGCTCCTGGTGTCTCTGGAGTCTCAAGAACCTCTCCATGCTGGCTGGCAGTTGTGCGTAAAGATGCATTTCAGCCACCTCTAACCAAACCTCACAAAGAGAAACATTTACAGTGGGTTTAGAAATACATGAAGACTCATTTTTAAATAGTTTTGTTCACGGACGAATGCCGTATTACAATGAATGGTCTAAATGGATGGATTTCTGGATGGTTGTTAAATGGCCACCACATTCCAACAAAACTGCGACGTCAGCAGGGAGCTGGCGGGTGATGATTTGGGCTGGAATATTGGGAAGTGAGATGGAAGGTCCCTTTAGGGTCTCTGAGGGTGTCAAAATGACTTCATCAAGATATGTGGAGTTCATAACTGGCCATTTTCTGCTATGGTAAAAAAAAGAAGGATAGTGCCTTCTGAAATACAATGCACTATGCACTATCCCATGCTGCAAAGAAACACCACAGCAATAAAACTGTTTGAAAATGTATTTCTACACCCACTGTAAATGTTTCTCTTTGTGAGGTTTGGTTAGTGGTGGCTAAAATGCAATTTTACACATAACTGCCAGCCTGCATGGAGAGGTTCTCAAGACTCCAGAGACACCAGCAGCTTCAAATACCTGTTTGCTGCTCAACAGTGGCTTTTATAGCTGCTCTTTTAATAAAAAAACAAACAAATTGTTTGACAGAAACTTTCCTTAATAAGCCTTTATTTGACTGAGTTCTGCTGTGCTCTAAATTACTCACAAATCTTATGATACTTCAATAATCTGCATTCAGTTTTCACACAATATTAGTTGTTTTCATGCCTTTTGCACAACATTGCACCATTTCATGCTTTTCAACTTCAGAAAGATCTTTCTTCCTCCCCATATTGCATGAGAACTGTGACTTGGATAATAATGTGGAACAACCTCTAAGTAGGGTTTCCATTGACCTAAGCAGACCTGGGAAGTAATTTTGTCTGAGATTGATACCAGTTATCTAAAAAGACATGGATAAATAAACAGACAAACACTTTCTTAGAAAAACTAAAATCTGAATGTTTATTGTACTGAAATCCTACTGATGTCACTTGCATGATAATTTGGAACACAGTGTATATACAATAATATGTCTTAAGATAATATTTAAATGCTTAGTTTCATGATCATAATTATGGGGACAAAACATGTAATTCAATTTAATAAAGTGATTGAGAGATGTACAACTAAGCGTTGGCTCAAGCCCGGTGTATCATATTTGATACATTTTAGCATGTTTTTCAAAGAGATAATATATGGGTAATCAAGTAACCTTAGTTGCTTCAGTCCAGTAAGTGTTCATCTTGAAATATTAACAACAATATCAAAGTTATTCTTACAGATGGTACTTAACCAGAATGTGTTTTTTTGTTGCAGCGGGTATCACCACGGTTGCAATGGGAAATGCATTTCTTCCCTTCACAACTAAGTGGTGCTATAACCATAGATTTTCACAAGTTTTGGAGTGGACGTATCACAGCTCGTTTTCATGAGTAGTCAACCGCACCATGTGGAGATTACCCTTTGCGCCACCTGGGGGTGATTTGGTGAACGAGTGTCACGTGACTGGACTGTATTTAACGCAACGGTCTCACGCGGCGATAATAGGCATTTTGGTTGTGTACTTTACTTTATAAAAATCATTTAACAGCAAACACCTGAAGGTGGACATTTTACTTGCTAAAAATGCAATGAATAAAACTATCAATTAGACGACAGAGAGCATGTAGTAGATTGTGTCAAGTTTTTCAGCAAAGTTGTGATCATGTTCATAATTCAGAGGGATTAGAAATGTGTGTATCAAATATGATACAATAGGCTTAAAGTCTTAAAATTCCACCCCAAGTGTGTGATATTCTAGTCTCTATGGCTCTGGATATTCTTTTGTCTGTGGTGCTCAAGAGAAGATATTCTGAAAAGAATTTCAACTGTTTCTGTCCATAAAATTTGACTTTGAATATGGAGAAAATCACAGAGACATTTTCAAAGCATCTTCTTTATTTGTTTCATAAAAGAAAAAAAGTCAAGCAGGTTTGGAACGACATGAGGGTGATTAAATGACAGAATTGCAATTTTTGGGTCTATTCCTTACTTTGCATTAAGTGTTTTTTGAAATATCTAACCCTAAGTATGAGCAATATTAATAGTGACAAGTGCCTTAGCCAACAGCACTAATTAAAAGATTACACCACAGCCCAAGAGAAAAAAGCCCTAATTAAAGATGTGCGAGTAATTAAGGCATATGTTTCACTAATTCACTGGTTTGTGGCCAGACCACATATTCTGTACAAGATCAAAACACATTTCGTGATTATGTACTGGTTCGTTGGCATTGATGTTTTTAAGAAAAAAAAAAAAAATCATTGTTCTGTTCCAGACGATCTGTATCTGAAAAACGTTGCCAAGAAATTACAGAGCCAATACTGGCAAGTAATTCTGCATTACCTAACAAGTTTAATCGATCATGATTATGTGACATTAGCTGAAACAGTACAGACACTGGAAGTATGGAAACTAAAATTGGCACAAGAGAAATAGTGAGAGAGGGAGAGAAGGAATAAACTGTCATCAAGCAGGCATCAGTGGCCTCCGGCATCTGCTTTTTATAGCAGGCAAGTGGCAGGAATCAGGATTAAATGCCCGTTTACACCAAGAATGTTAACTATAAGGACAACTATAACAATATTAGCATCCACACCAACGGACGATAACCTTCTGTTTATTATGAGTGCGAACTGCAGTTATGTCGTCCTCCACTTTAAATAATTGAGCTCATTAAACTCAGGTGGGTTCTGATTGGCTATCAATATTTTTTCTCATTCATCAGCTGGAAAAAAATCGTTCTGAAAGTGATTCGAACGATATCGTTCCTCTGTATCGTTATCGACTGAAGACTCTCAGCTGCAGTATATGTACATCAGGGCTGGGTGAAGAGTCTATTCTAGCAGGTGGATAACTGTGGAAAACACATGCTGAGTCTACTCACTCTTTCAATATTCCCTTTAGATGAAATTACTGCGTACAAACAAGCTCTTGGCAGCAGCACTTCAGAGTTCTTAAGCTGTTTTAGATTAGACCTCCATTTATATTGAGCTGAAAATGACTAAAGTGCTATGTGTGGGTTGAAACACCCTGTTTCCAACTTTGTTTGGTGGAGCCACCAAATAAAGTTGGAAACGGTGTTTTAACAAATATAGGATTGCACACAGATATCTGCTCTAATACAGCTAATAAAATGACTGATTTCACCCAGGGTTATTATATTACTTTAAAGTGTACATTAAGTTAAATAAAATAAAACTTATTTCAGCTATTTGCCAAGGCAAGATTTCATTTAGTTTAACTTATATAGACATTAAAAAAAAACTAAAGCTAATAAAAGTGTCAAAAACATACAACAAAATTGCTTAAACTTGACCTAAAATGAAAATGAAAACTGGAAATATATAAAAAAAAGTAATTCAAAAATAAAATAACACTAATTTCAGCTTTTAAAGCAATAACATGGTGATAAATATAAGGCCAAATTTATACAACACCATTACCGGCATATACTGGCTATTTTGCAAATAAAAACCATGCAACACTCATTGAAAAAAAATTAGTGGTGAAATGCGTATTGAAAGGGTTATTTCACTCCAAAATAAAATTTCTGTCATTAATTACTCACCCTCATGTCATTTCAAACCCATAAGACCTTCGTTCATCTTTGGAACACAAATTAAGATATTTTTTGAAATCCGAGAAGTTTTTTTATCTCCCATAGAAAGCAATGAAATTACCACATTCAAGGTCCAGAGAAGCAGTTAAGACAGTTAAAATAGTCAACATGACCACAGTGCGCAAAAACAACAAAACTTCTTCTGATGTAGAACATGGAAGCTCTGCAATTTGTCTTCAATGTAAACTGTGTAGGAGATTAACAGGGTAAAGAGGAATTGTTATTTTTGTTTTGTTTTTGCACACAAAAATTATTCTCCTCGCTTCATAACATTAAGGTTGAACCACTATAGTCACGCTGACTTTTAATGATGTCTTTAGTACCTTTCTGGGCCTTGAATGTGGTAATTACTTTGCTTTCTATGGGAGATTAAAAAAAAAACCTCTTGGATTTCAGCAAAAATATCTTAATTTGTGTGCTGAAGATGAATGAAGGTCTTACAGGTGTGGAATGACATGAGGATGAGTAATTTTACAGGAATTTCATTTTTGGGTGCACTAACCCTTCAAGCAATGAAGATGCATATTGCATGTCTTCTGGGTACTTTTATTTTTTACTATATCTGTGTGGCTTTAGAATGTTTAACATGTCAAGATGTGTAATACACAATCTGTTAAACTACAAAATAAAATACTGAAGAAAACTGTTTTGTTGTACATATATGTTTTCACTATGGGATGGATGGATGGATGGATGGATGGATGGATGGATGGATGGATGGATTTAACAGATCATTAGAATTGCAGCACTGCTCAATGTCATCACTAAACAATGCTTGACTGAAGAACCTGGAAGATTGATTGCCTGTAATAATTTCATCCATTATATGTAGTGAATGCCACATGGTGCACTATATGGGGAACAGGGAGCAATTTCATACACAGCTATAGTGCTGACTGTAATACAACCTGCCTAAAGCGTTCACAGTACCCATCATACCCATGAAATTATGGACTGAAGACGTGTTACTGACACCATAATTATTGTCTGAGGAGCCGGTGTCATGGCAGAATCATCTCAGTGTAACCTGCACTAACACATTTAATGAGATCCGAGGATCAGAGGGGATCAGACATGTGAATGTTTGGGATACTCACAGGGAATAGTACGCAGGTACAGGTTATCTCTGATCACCTGCTGGAGCTTGTGGTCCAAAGAGCCTTTCTGGAACTGCAAGCTGAGGTAATGACGCAGATCTGTGTTCAACACCTTACCTGTAGAGAGAGATTGAATCTAGGTAAATTTGGGTAGTTTGAGTGCAGGAAACAGCATTTGCAAGCCATTTTATACCTATACTGTGACATACTGTATTCCGACTGATACAGGATATTTGTTTATTATTATTACTTGATTTTATTTTATTTTTTTATTAAAAAATAGATTTTTATTTTAATTGGCAATGCAGCAGTTTTGACAGATTGGAGCGAAGGGGTTGACATCAACTGAAAATTACTCAAAAGTTGTTGATGAAAGAGTATAAATAACACTAATTTATTCTCAAAAAACAACAACAACAACAACAACAACAACAACAACAACAACAACGACAACAACAACAACACACACATACATATCGTCCCCTTGGAATTATAAGGTTCTATCTGACATTTTTGTCAAAATTGAGTTATTCACATTCATATTCTGTGACAACTTATTTACATTATGTGATGTTTGTTTTTTAAAGTTGTGCACATTTTGGTACTCTTTTTTTTTAGAAAACAAAAAGGTTCTATCTACAAAGTCAAACTCTAACTTGGTTCTATAATGTTCTATCTGCGTGAGCCAATCAGCACTTCGAATGCACACACAAGGACCAATCAGGATCAGCTTTCTTTGTCATGTTGCCACAATAGCGGAAGAGAGCGCAGAAAAACGCTAAATGAGTGAAGAGAAGACTAAATAATTTCACAAAATGCGATGTTTATTAGAAACCTCATGATGGAATATTTTATTTATGATCTTGTCAATGACAGCAGCCCAAATTCCAGGGAATTACAGTCTTTTTGTTTTGTTGTATCTGATTGCTGAGGACGGAGTTATATTCAGTTAGACACCACGCTAGCCAGCAGCGCTATTAAGAGGATAGGTCCAGTTTTTACAGTCTATTTGCTTTATTCCAGTCACGTCATTGTCATACAAGGGAAAGTTATGTATATATTAGGTTATGTTTTAACCTTGATCCATCCTGTGTACTTGTTCTGAGCTGTATGTATTATGTAGCTATAAAGCTATACGCTGGCACACTGGATTAAAGTAAAATTCTACATTGTTGGTAAAAACAGTTGTTGATTAGTTTAAGTAATTTAAATATTTTAAATGTGAAATATTTTAATTTTATATATAGTCAGTGAAACATTTTTCAATGTTTATTAAA